>JABFEV010001632.1:0-43286 GCA_013618395.1 Fusarium domesticum
CGAGTGAGGGGCTGGCAAGGGACGCTGGGGAGGGGGGGGCACAAGAGATGCTTGGCCTGACAGCTGGGGAGGGGTTGGCCGCTGTCGCATAAGTGCTTGCGGTAAGGGCTGGCTTTGTTGTGATTGTGCGACACCAGTGAAGAACGACGGGGTAGCGCCGGTAAGGTGCTGTGCTGGAGCCGTTGCCGCTGCCGGTTGTTCAGGGGCGGTTACGGGCAGAGCAGGTTCGGTCTTGGTAGGTTCGAGAGGAGTAGACAGAAGGGAAAGCTCCTTCATGGAGCCTGTCAAGTTCTGAGTCGGCGCAGGAGGAGGCGATACCGGCGTGGGCTGGACGGGAGACTTGGGTTTCTGCTCGGCAGGGTGTTGCTGCTTGCTGGGCTTAACATCCCAAGCATCGTCATCGAAGCCGCCGGTAGGTGCTTGGGTCTCTGGGCTTTTGCTGACCGGGCTGGCGGGTGGGAGCGACTTGGCAGTAGCGGCATCACCAGACTTGGAAGATTCACCCGTGGAGAAGGCACTGGCATCGACCACATTGCTGGTCTGGACCGCGGGTGCAGGGCGTCCCTTTCGAGTGTTGTTCCGTAAGGCACCGCCGGGTCCGGAGAACAGTCCACCACCATCGCCATCTGCTTCTTCGGAGAAGCTAACGTTTCTCTTTCCACCTCGACCCCGGTTATACTTGGCGTCTAGAGTGCGCATGACTTTGATAATGTCACCTTCACGAAGACCCAATGCACGTAGAGTCGAAGCATCGACATCAGGAAGCACGCTCTCGTCCATAGAGTCCTTGGCAAATGCTTGCGCATACCGCTCACACAAGCCAACGGCAACGTCGCAGTTTAGGAAGAACTGAAACCAATCGTGATCGGACTTGGGTGTTTTCTCAATCGTAACCCCAGGAGGGCTGGGCTCGGCTGCCCTCTTCTCAGCGTTCCGAGCACGCTTCACGTCTGCCAAGGGTCTTTCGTCGTCGAGAGAAATGCCTGTCAAATTCTCAACATATTCGAGATCAGCACGGGACATTTTGGTGATGGGAACTGCAATTTTAACGCCGTTCATCTTATGCAGGTGAATTTTGCCATCCTTGAGGCCAAGGAACTGAGCCTCTACACTGAACGACCGAGATCGATCAGACCAAGTGCGCACCTTGGACGAATCAGGTTCTGTTAGGGTTGATCAGTAAAATCGTGTGGTATGATAGCGAACATCTACGTCGATCCGCCGAAGGCAAAGACTCACTGGGCTTCGATCGACCTGATTGGCTGCTATCTCGTCCATTTTCTCGATGATTCCGCTGCTGTCCCGAATTACTATCGTTTTCTCTCGCCATGAGGCTACTGCCTCGTTCGGGAAGAGGCATTCCTGGCCCTACCTGCTGGGGTTCTTTGCCTGCCTTCATGGCCTCCTTGGTCAACCTGATCTCGTCCAATCGGTTCTGCTCGACAGTAGACTTGGCCGAAGAAAACCCTGGCGATGGCGCCGGGGGCGTGATCGTGCCAGAGATCTCGATATAGCTACTAGGAACGACACCTTCTTTGCCGTTTCTGAGTCGTCGAACCTGCCACCATTCCTCGCTCTTTCTGTCATCGAGGATTATGACCTCGTCCCCTACCGCAACGGTCACCTCGTCGTCGCCCTGGGCCATAAAGTCGTATAAGATCTGACCCTTGGTTTGGCTAGGTTTGGAGCCAGCCATGATGACCTCACGGAGTCCCTCAGCTCGTACTGCGCCAGCCAACTCACCAAGGCCATTAACAATCTCCTCGGCAGTATCCTTGGCTCCTGCATGAAAATCAACGCTCTTGCTCGGGCGCACGAGCTCCATGAAGACATGCTTCCCTTCGCGTGAGTAGTGGGTCATTCGGTCGGCGGTCCATTCTTGTGAAGGGCCGTCTGAAGCTCGTTCAGGGGCGATAAGAATGTTGCCGGTCAATAAGTTGATTCCCAAAGTAGTGGGCATCTTCTTCTTCTTGCCCATTACTGAAATCATCTCGTTGATATTATACATGTGGAACCCGCCAGGGACTCGCTCCGGATCTCGGTGACTCGACGACTCAGCTGCATATGTCGGTTCGTCGTAGGTCGGCGAAGTCGGAATCGAGGACCGTGGTCTGGCTGGCAACGTTGGAGAGCGAACAGGTTCATCATCGTACTCCTGTGGCTCGCTAAAGGACACGGAAGCACGAGGAGGCTGGGGGGGGGGGCCTGAGTGTTGAGAGGCAGCTCGTCCATGCATGACGCCTGCGAGGGCGGCGGCTGGACCCGCGATTGAGGCTGCTTTGGCCGATGGCTCCTGTGATCTTGTGTCGTACTCAACATGCTCGGGCTCGGGCTCAGCTGCGGGCATTTGTGGCCTCGTTGGTAGAGCTGGAGCAGCCGGGGGCATTGAAGCGGCGGGTGATGGTTCGGCACCGCCCAACTCAATATAATTGGCAGGAACAAAGCCATATTCGCCATCGAGGCCGACCAAGATCCAATCGGGGTCTGTGATGTCGAACACCTCAAGATTGGCATCCTCGTGGAACGACAGCTCCTCGTCGGTTTGACGGGTGTAGTCGTAAAGAGCGCGAGCATGCTCTACAGGTTTGGCCTGTCGCGTTTGAGCAAGATACGTCATTAGTTCCAAAAATCGTCTACAAAGGGTAGAGAGCATTGTGAAGGGGATGGTAAACTCACATCTTCGACGTAGTTGTTAGGCACGAGGCCAGTCGGCTCATCCTCATCGTCCGCGCCGGCCTTCTTCTTGGCTTTCCACCAGCCATCATTGCCATTCTTATCAAGTATAAAAAGCAGATCGCCGTCGTTAACTGCAAGCTCGCCCTCCTCCGTGGGCGAGTAGTCGTAGAGGGCACGGCAAACGCCTAGAAAGCCCATATTGGAAACGTTCGTGGCTCGGCTCGATCGGGCTACACCGCGGCTGGCTGCTTGAGGAGGGAATATAGGTCGAGGTAAGGGGAGCCTCGCGGATGGAAAGGACCTAAGTGACGAAGCGACCCTGAGACTGCGATGCGTTGCAATGCGTTGCGATGGGATGCGAATGCGATGTAGTGTACAGTGACGCTGTGCGTCGTTTGTCTGAGGAGCAAGACGACGGGATGATTTGGTGGTAATAGTACGGACCGACCACCTCGCCCTCTCTAATGAGGTACCCACGCACCCTCTCAGTGCTGCAGTTGCCCCCTACCAGGTAACCACTGTGTATTAGATTAGCTGCGGCTTAGCTCGATTAAGCAGATAGCCTGTGTGATTAATCTAGCTTCGACATGAGCCACGGTCACAAGTTGAGGAATTTGGAGTCATTGACACCTCTTCATGCACGTAATAGCTTGAGATTAGTACGACACCTCCAAGCTTCCCTGTTCAAACCATGGCCCCAGCAAGTTCACACAGTGTTAAGGTGGTTGGGCCTGCTCCCCCGCATAGGCAGGTCAACGTCAGCCCAAGTCTCACTCTTTTTACAGACATCTTATTGTCCTTAGGTAGGTGTGATTCAATTTACACCATCCAATTCCGAGCCGCGCTGGTCGAAGATTATCAACCCGCGTGGACAGTGTACCTGCATCAGTTATATTACAAGAGGGTAAAATGAATTTGGTAGCTCGCGAGTGGTGTGCTTTTCTTGTACAGAAGACTTCTCCTTTACATTCAAAATTATCATTCAGCTAGCTAGCTGTCTGGCCTTGTTCAGCCACCGCGGGATGTCCCCCTCCAGCATTCTCTAATCTCATATCGTAAGTTGTTGCACCACACGAATATCAAGAATTTACATATTCTGAGCTATTTATGATTTGTTCGATACATTCCAATCAAGTTTCTATTGGCATTGCATCAAGACTGTTCCGCACTGGCAACATCATCATTTGGCTTCTGTTCTTCAGCAGCCTGACCGAGGTTCCGGAAACTGCCAGTACGATGACCTCGTGTGAAGATGCCAGGAAACATCATCGGGTCGCTTCCAGATAGGTGCATGTCTGCCATACCGTCACTAGGCCAGGTTTGTGGGGATGATAACCCGTTAGGTGATCCCACCATCGTCGAATGCTGGCCGGCTGCTGATGTGGATGGATCTGCGCTGGCCTTGTCATTCTCAGACGGCACATCGGCGACAGACGACTGCCCAGGCATAGACACCGCCGACTCAGACATCTTATGATCAGTGCCGGTCGGGTTGGCCGAGGGCTCGCTGCCATCGTTGTAGGTGACATATCGGGTGAGGCTATATAACAGGTGTCAGCACTATTGCAACTCGCAGCAAAGAATGTCATCATCAACTTACACATCCCTCTCCTGCATCAGCGTAGAATGTCGAAACTCTTCTCGTCTGTCTGGAACATTGGTCTTCACCATGGTGTTTCCCTCCTTACCTGGCTTGTCACAGCCAGGTCCAAGCCACTGTTCCTTGATGGACAATTCATATCCACTCTGGTTTACTGAGTTCTTAGCAAGTTCACACATGTCCACGGAGTTGAGTTTGTAGATCTGGGCCGCAACGGCATACTCTTCAATCAGGGGCTCTTTGGTGAAAGCGAACTGCAGCGGATCATCCGTTGACAGGGAGACGTTCAGACCTCGCTTGAAGTATTGGTGGAAGGGGTTGCGCTCGTAAGCGAGGAACAAGGCGTTGTTACTCAGGGGCGACATGGCAATTCCAATCTGGTCCAGGTAGAATATGTACTGGAGCAGGGGTACTTTACGTAGGAGCAAGCCATGACTGATGCTGTGACAACAAAGGGCAGCAACAGCAAGATGTTCGCTGTCTCCAGCCTCGCCACAGTGAGGCCGCAGGACAAAAGTGTTGAAGCCTCGCTTTTTACGCCAGTGATTCAAAGATCCCAGATTGGCAAAAAGATAGTAAATCCAATAAGTGTAGGGAGGATTCTGTTTAGTATCCCAAACCTTGGGCACCGGAAACTTCTTGAAAAGTCGCCGCTCTACCTTGCTCTCGTCATCCACACTGTCGAAGCCGATGACTCTCTGGAGGAAGACATGCAATTTGGGGTGGCTTGACGGATCTTTGGTCACCTCAAAAAGGGGCTGGAAGACGTTCTTGACCACCTGTTCGAATGTCTCCATCAGGCCGCTAGCTTTGTAAACGTCGTACAAACGTGGGATCTGGATGAGCCAGCGAACGTTGTGGGAGAAGAGCTTGTTATCAACCACCCAGGCTGCAAGCTTGTCCCATTCGTCAATCGACTTGCCGTAGACGGAGATTCGCCATTCTACCATTTGATACTTGCTGGATTCGAGATCAGCGATGACTTCCTTGGTGATCTCCGCCAAGTATCGTCCGTGAATGAAGTTGTCTGTTTTGAGGAAGATGGTTCGCAGTCGAGATTCACCGATCGGATTATACTTGAGGTTGAATTTATCGAACCGGTGGAATGAATCAGTATGCGCCTAAGTCAGGGGGTCAGTAGAGCTCTCATCAGTACGACATCGATTCCAAACTCACATGCATATCAAGCGTATCGATACTCAAATCGTAGGCAGTCAGCTTGATACTGGCAAATACTTCGGCTAGGGTGAGATGTTTACCATCACGGTAAAGCACCACTTCGTTGGGAAACTTCTTCATCTTGCTCTTGATGAAGCGCAACAGATGCTTCTGGTTCATGCAGGCCGAGTGATGAACGTGAGTATCAACCTTTCGGACGTTGTAGAAATCTCTGTGGGGAACTTTCTTGCTGTCTGCCGTCTCTTGGTATTCGTTGAGCAAAACATATAGGTTGAATTTCCCTTCCAAGTACTGCAGTCGCCGGAAAGCAAAACTCTTGGTTGGTCCATCCGAGGACACATTCAAGATGTCATCCAAGTCCATGTAGAACTCTCTGATCGTGGGTACTCGAACAGCAGGCTCCAGTGCGTTATTGTCGTCGAAAAGCTGGTAGACGCCGCTGTCGTCCAGCTTGAAGGATCGTCCATCGTCGCCTGGCAGAGGTAGGAGGTCCTCCATGTCGAAATCCTCTCCGATATCCTGACCTGGCTTCCGCTTTCGATGGTGTCGCTTGCCCTCGTGCGCTTCATGATCCGACTTTTCAGGATCATGAGCGTGGTCTCGTGCATCCGCCCTGCGTGCAGCGGCCTGGGCCCAAGCAGGCTCAGGCGGTGGAGGATAGATGTCAAAGTCGGGATCGTCTTTAGGGTTGTCGTCGGGTCCTTGAAGAGAGAGGCCGATATACTTTCGTCTCAAGTCAAGGATTCTTTGAATATCCTTCGAGATTGCGCTCAGCTCAGTCGTGATGTGAGGTTCAGTATCGAAGAGGCCGCCAACAGATAGAGTAGGTCCAGATCCTTCACCAACCGTCCCGCCCTGGTTATTATAAGAGACAGTGTTATAGTGCTGGCCGGAGTAATGACCGGCAGTGTGGATATCGGCTCCAGTATGTGCCTGAGAGGATGAGGATGGGTCAATGACTGATGTTGGCATCTCCATACCAGGAGCATTCCCTTCGCGACGACCGCTCGCATCAAGTATGAGAGAGTCGGCGCCATACTCAGTAGCAGGTCGAGAGCCGGAAGCGAGGAATGGGCTTTGAGGGATGGATTGGCCGCCAACTGCACCAGTAGCGCTCCTCATATCGGCTTTGTTACGGTGATAGAATAACTTGGCATCTGTCTGACTCATTTGGCGCTCAGCGACAGGATCGTAGAAGGTCGTGCGTTTGGGCAGATCGCGAAGCAACATTCCGTTTTCGAGTTCGTCGTCGTCGCTCTCGGACCCTGACTCGACTCGGGACTCTTTCTGGCCATGCGAGGCACCGTGGCCGGTAGCACCAGAATCGTGGGCCTCCTCGCCCTCATCGTCGGACTCTCGGGTCTGCACATCTTGGACGGCCAATTCGGCCTCGCTATGATATATATCGCGACCTATAAGATACGGATATGTCAGTATAGAGCAGGCGAAAGAGATGGAGCGGTAGGCGAGGGAAGCTGGCGCTCCGAGTTGAGGACGCACAGCAAAGGGCGGGTTGAGGAGGGGCACAAGTCAAGTCACATACCCCCCATGTCGGATTTGTAGTGGCAGAGATGATGCTCGGATTGCTGTGAAATGGCGATAAAGCCCGTGGTTTAAGAAACCGATACACTGGCGCCTGGTGCGTGCTTGACTCCGGTGGACAAGATGAGGAGAAACAAGGGACGATAATATCAACGATAACGGGGGACGAAGTGAGACAAAGTATGACAGTGACACCTGGGTCCTTTGACAAAAAGCGTGGAGCTCCCCGCGTGGATTTCACGGCACTCACCGAAGCGCCAGCTTGTCTACCGTACCGTCGGCCGAGCTGTCTTATCACTCCAATGCAGGGCGCAACGCATCGAGAGGAGATGGTTGTTAGCGTCGCCCTCCGCTAAACGGAACGAGGACCGGGCTTGGTTCGGTGAGAGGTTCGTCGGCAAGTACAAGGATGTTTAGTGGATGTTTGATGGTTTCGAGGCTTCGGTTCGGTAGTCAATTATTGATCCACATAAATGCGAATAACCTCCTTCCTTAACCAGGCAGGTTTAAATCGTCAAGTGGGGAAGGAAAAACAGGAACACCAAGCAAGGCCTCATGATAATAACCCTTTCCTATCTTATTACTAGAATCAAATGATTTTAGGACATGAACGATTTATTATATTAGGAATACGAAGCTACGGAAAAGCATTGTGAGACTACTATCCTCGGTGTATCCGTTACTCCTCATTAATGGCTATGGCTTAGAGAACGGAGATTTGTAAGGTTTGGTGTCTCTATTTCTTCGTCTCTGTGTAGTGCAATGTCTGCTAGGTACCAAGGCACTCTCTTCCCTAACTAATCCACCCGCTCTATCTATTGGTCGATTTCTATGTTTCTTGCCTGAAATGATAAATTGATATACTACGACCCTCCGTGTCCGATTTGATCTAAGCCCAGAGATGTGAAACTCAATAGAAACTCGATAAGCTTCGTGTCAAATGGAGCGCGTTCAGTTTATCAAGATATGACTTCTAGTGAGAATACAAGAGCCTGGACTAACAACTAAGGATACTACAAAAATTAAAATAGTGCGGGATGGGCGGGAGATGTTACGTGCCATGAACGGTTATCTCAATGGCCAGTCATATCTCCGCCCCTTTCAACATTTAGCAACTGCAAAACTGGATACCACTGCATTTTTTTTGGGACTAGATTCAGCATAACTGGAGTCACGATAGAAATTATAAATTTGCAAAAAGAAGGTATGATGGTGGAAATTAGCCACCTGGACTGGACGAACAGGGAATCGAACCCTGGACCACTCCCAGTTGTGAAGGCTCGTTGAGGCCATCATGCTAAGGGAGTATTATACCACTAAACCATTCGCCCAATGCGATTTGTTATGTCTAAATCCTTTCCTCAACCACAACTTGACCGCTCCTCCATCATGCCGCTGTTGGCAACAGAGCTACGCCGACCCGACATTGCTCTCTCGAACGCTTCCAGTATGCTCACATGATCCGGGTTGCGACCCCAGGCCATAGAGACACTCCCCAAGATCTTTCTCCCTTCCCTTAAAATACGAGCTGGACCGTTCTTGGCGCAGACATCTCCCACTCCGGTTATGTAGGCTCTGACACTACTAGGGCGACCAGCTCGAACGAAAAATTGAACCATTTCGTCGTCACAGGGCCGGTCTAGTCGGATGAAGGTCGGGTCTGGCTCGGGCGTCATGCAAGACTCCTCGCGCTCAGTGTGGTTAGCGGCTGGTGTCGGAGACGATTGTCTTGACGGGCTCCCACTGGCAGGCTCATCCCCGTCATGTCTGCGCTCTTCTCGGACCGCTGGGGCTGTCTTTGATGTATAATAACTGTACGCCCAGAGTGTTAGAGTAGCGAGGAAAACAGCACCCGGTTCGTAAAATGCCATGGTTGAGTATCTCCGGATGTGCCAGAACAAGCACCCACAATGAAGAGCTGCCAGTCGAGCTTTGGACTGCAGGTAACGAACACCATCGTCAGCTCACATATGCTGCCGCGAATGAGAGATGGGGGAAACATACCTCATCTTGCTGGGCCCAGCGAAGTACCTCTTCCTCAGCAGCCACTGCTTCCTCTCTATTTGGACATTTCCATGCAGTAGGGGCAGAGGAAATGGAGAACAATGCCAGTGTCACAATTTCTCGGTAAGGTACCAAGAGGATTACACGAGAGAGATGCAAATGGGAGACAGTAGGATGCTCGGCACCTGAGAGTTGTGCAATCATCCCATTGGCCGCCCAATGCAGTACGTCCACGCAATCGAGGGCCGTGTTACGCCATGCGGAATACGTGGGCATCTCACTCAACCATTTTGTTCCAAGCTCCTTCTTCTCCAAAGAAACCATACCAGCTTCAAGGGACCGCCCGTTACTTTGTGCCGATGGCATCCAACGGGACAAGGGGCGCTCCAGGTAAGCTTTCACTTGACCAATCTCACGATAGATGCCGTGGAGCACAAGTACCCGACTGAACTCGCCAATGTCGGGCTTCACTTTGCCGTCAACGACGAGAGTACGAACTGCCTGTTCAAGAGTCGGGTTGCCTAATGTAGAACGGTCAGCCAGATATCACCAAAGACATCATGCAGAATTGCCATGACGGCAACAAGTTAGCGATTTTCTTGCAGTCATCAATGCTCAAATCGAGCTTGCAAATGCATGTAATAGTAGAGGAAACACCTACTCTCAGTTCGTTGGATTAATCTAGCCCATTCCTGAGCACTTTCCGCGTCCCACAGTCCATCGTGAGGAAGTTCGTTCTCTGGTGATTCGGGAATATTAGACGTATGACTGTGGGAGTAACATCGGCCCAGAGAGTTCAGGAACTAAAACCGTCAGTCTGGCGATAAAGGATACGTGTTATGCCTTGGTATAACTCACCCAGGCCATGTAGGCTAGCCGACTTCTGGTCTCCCTTTTAACCCACGCCTGCCAATGCTTGTCCAAATCAGATGGATGAGCACTTCGTATCGTGTTCTGAAGTTGCGAATATGTCTGCGTATATGATCCTGCTGTGTTGGAGTCGAGGGCTTTGATCAAGTTTGCAAGTACGCTCCAACGGTCCATAGCCAAGGCTTTCAGGCTTCCAGATCCATGGTATATCATACCAATCTGACTGAAAAGCAAAGACTGGGCTACATGCTGTGATTCAGTATGATTGATGCCTCTCTCCAACTCACCTTGTAGGGCTCGCCGGAGAAATTCATGCATCGGCGCAACCACGGCACCAAATTCCTGGGTCCGAGTATATTGGCAACCAATTGTTGCCATGGCCAATATAAGAAGCCAGTTACCACTCGTATTCAACTCGGTTTTATGGACGACGGGGACGATAGGGTGAAAGTATGTTAGGAATAGGCGGACAAACAGGTCCAGATGCGTCATGGAAGGAAAGTCTTGAGTGCCGTACGGATGGAAAAATCCGTCACATGCCAGGCAGACTCGCTCAAAATTTTGTCTGATCTCTTCATAAAGACGCTCCGTTAGAAGCCTGTCTTGTTCAAGTCCTGGCGAGCCGTTGGGGAAAGGGTGATCGAGGTTGGGGAACTGGAGCGATTGTAAAGATTCCTGACCAAGATCGGCACTGGCCATAATCGTAACTTGCGGATGAGCCCCAGGAATCAAGGGACGGGATATCCTGGAACGTATAGTACACGGTATCCGGGCTCCAGTTCTACTGGTAGCATACCGCTCACCCTCTATGGTAGCGGGGGAGTGACTGTCAGAGCAACTCCATGCTACCGAAGTTACAGTCCTGGCCGGGGACGCCATGACCTGGTCCGGGCCTGACCATGACCTATGTTCTGATATTGAAGGGTTATGCTGGGCATCACATGTCGGGATGCTAGGGTTGCTCATAGCGAGGCTAACGTTGGGCATCGCAAAGTCCGGCTCGAGTCCATTCGCAGAGAGACCCAAGTCGAGGATCGACTTGTAGTCAAAGCTGATGTTGTTATTGGTGGGTAACCAATTGATGCTGAGATCCAAATCGGGCTCATAAGTAAAGCTCATCTCGGTGAATCCAACTAAAGTTGAATCGTTTGCGCCTTGACCTCCTTGACCATCAGTGGCACCAGTATTCACATCATACAACGGCTGCGAAGAGCCAGTCGTTGGATACGGATGTGCTGCACTAGATGATATAGGATCATAAATTTGATGAGACATTAGTTGGGCGTCAGAGCGGCCAGGGTCGGCGTCGGATCGTTGGCCTGTTGCGCCCATAATCGGTTGTTGCGAGCTGTTGGTTGGAGTCCAGGATTGTGCCATGGGCTCGTTGAGAAGCTGCCGCGGAAAGTCATTGGGCTGTGTGACGAGCACCTGAGGGGTGTAGACTGGTGCGCTCTGTGGTGATGAGCTATCATGAGTGCTCGATGGAGAATTGTTATTGGCAGGCAGCCTTTGGTCAAGGTGAGGATCTCGAGCTGAGTAAAGCTGGCGCTCAGGGGCTGGATATATGCATGGGATGGAACGTGTGTGGCATCGCGCACAAGGGCTGCCTCTGCTACATTTTTCCCGTGCTTTCGAGCATGGTTTACAGGCCCTCAGTCTTTTGTTGGCGGTTGCAGCATCTGCGTCGCCTTCTGGAAGACGTGTCGATTCCTCCCGGGCTGGGTCATGGATAAGTTCATGGCGTGCAAGAACATCGCTATATCATACGAAACAAGGGGCAGATTGTCAGCTTCAGATGTATGTAGCGATCTCGTCGCGTTCGGACCTAGCTCATGGATTCGAACGTTTCAAGTGTGTATGTTGACGTGGAGTGAGTGTAGTGATAGAGATGCCGGTGGGATGATATGTCATGTCAAACAAAAGGTTGAATGGGCCGGGATAATGCTGCTAGTACTAACCTTCGAGCAAATCGTTTACCGCATGTTGAACAGTTGAACCTTTTAGTCCCTTCGTGCCCTCTCTCGTGCCGCTTGAGATGTTCTGCGCGCTTAAAGCTTCTTGGGCAGCGCCTGCACTGGAAATTGCACGGCGTCTCCGTGTTATGTTGAGCAGGTTGGCCCCGATCGTAAGGCGTGGGCCAGCCAGACGAGCCCTGGGTAGGTATCGAAGACATTGATTGACTTAACTAGTAGCCAGCAAAATAGTCTTATTGTTGAGGCAACACCAAGCAAAGAGGATTGTAGGGCATATTGATAGCGTGGGAGTGGCGTCTACCAGAAAGTCCGTATGCAATACAAATGCAAATGCAAAGAACCTTCATGAGAATGAGCCCTCTCTAGTCCCTGCCCGGTGCTCAAGCGCGGGGGAATCTTGGAGAGGCCTGATGTGGATTTGATTGGAGCTATCGAAAGTTAAACATAGTGTTGATTACTAACTGATACTGTACTACGAGGACGAGGGAGAGTCGGGGGTCAGCTTCCGTGGAACCTGCCTAATATTTAGCGTCATGATTCCTCCTCTGTTGTACACATAAAAGACTGTCGGTGAATAGATGAATGATTCAACCCGGATGTTCAACCCGGATGTTCAAACCGCCTGCATGTATTCTCTGCATGTTACTTTAATAGCTACTAGTTAAACTTCGAAGCACGACGGGGACATGAGATGTTGACTTCCTTAACGTTGGCACTCCGGTGGGATGACACAGTGACCTCCGTTTCTTAGTTACTTTTTGTCAAGAAGTTGCATTTCGTCTGTCTGCTCCTGCCTGCCCATTCATTCGACAACCTGTTTACTGCCTTTCTGGGAACAAAATACCAGGCTCGCTTCCTCCATTCACCAGGCCAACCCTCATCTGCCCTTTCCCTCCTCGGTTGGCTCTGAAATAGTAAGGCACGAATACCAAGTCTTTCTTCACGGCAGTTTCTCCTTCTGTAGGGTAGTTCAGTTTTCCTCCCTCAATTCTGCGTTTCCATCCTACACTCCGCAAAGCGATGTACTCCTCTCCCGTCGCCTCATCTTTGCGCTTCTCCTCCGTTACCGGCGAGTCCTTGAGGATAAAAGTATCCTTGAAGTGGTTTGTTTCCCAGTCGTTATCGACGTCTTCAACGCAGTAGACCACAGGTCCTCGAGCAAGTGTCAGAGTATTTTGGTTGGTGTATGGATGTGGTGACAGGTATCGAGGTTCAAAACCGAGCACCTGGAGTGAAAAGGAAGGATTCGCGGCTGCATATGCTGGGCCTAGGACAAGGTAACCATTCTCAACCTTTGTCGCACCCTGCTGGGGTGCTGGCGTCAGGACATATTTACCTTTTGACCAGGCCGGGAGTCGTAGTCGTAGAGTTGTCTTTAACGATGATGGTGCTTCGAGTTCAAACGAGACGTTGTCTTCCCATGGCCAGTTCGATATCTGCTTCAGCACAACCAATAGTTCGTCGACGCCGAACTTCAACTCAGCGCCCGTATACAAGTGCACGTTGACAAAGACACTGTTGCCCTCGGATCCATAATCCCACAGATACCCTCCCAGGCTGCCAAACAACCGTGTCAAGTTGGGCGGGCAGCAAGCACACCAAAACCACTCCTCGCGGATACTCTTATCGGCGTCCGAGCTCGCTAGTTGGTTTACGTACGTGAAAGCTCGACCGTTGAGACTCATGGCCGTCATGACATTATTCAACAAGCACAGCTCCATGATATCCGCGTAATGGCCGTTTAGGTCGAGATGTAGCAGACGCTCGGCAAGCATCATAACAGCGATGGATGCGCAGGTCTCGGCATAACATCCGCCCTCATCCGTCCCCTGAGGAAGGAAGTAGTCGATGCCGAACCCTTCCCACTGCTTCATGGCGCCAATTCCTCCGGTAAGATACATTTTCTTGCCGACCATGTTGTCCCAGAGTCTCTGAAGAGCTTCGTTCCATTTCTCGGCATCTGGGATTTCCCTATTCTCGGTCCGTGATAGATGCAACATATCTGCCACGGCCGTGAGAAGATACGTCGCCCGAACGGAATGGCCTTCAATGGTCTGCTGCTCTATGATGGGTGCCTGCGCCTGACAATACCAGTGAGCACCACTGGTCGGGTAGTGATCAGGACGGAGCCAACGGCTGTCTCCTCTCTTGTCTTGTTCCCAGTCTTGATAGTGCTGACCTTCCTGGCCCTTTGGATTACCGCGTTCCATCAGGAAGTACTGCGCAAGCTCGAAAGCATCCTTGCTTCCCGTGGCTGAATAGAGGCGGAATAAGGCGAGTTCAATCTCTGGGTGACCTGGGTATCCGTGCAATTGTCCCTCATTAGGACCGAATTGCTTCCGGATAAAACTTACATACTTCTCAATAGGTTCAATCAGTAGATCATTTCGATAATACTCTCTGTGGGCAACGGCTGCTTCGATCAAGTGACCAGCATTATATCTAGGGCATCATATCAGTAATCAAGCGTTCGTCACTCTCCTGGGACCGACAACATACAGTTCATGCATATCCTTTACATTCGACCACCTTTTATCCGGCTCAACGACCGTATAATGAACGTTTAGATAGCCATCTTCTTGCTGGGCTCCTCTTATCATACCCACAAGGTCGCGGATAGTGCTATCAATCTCGGCATCATACTCCCCCGACAGAAAGTAACAGGCTCCTTCGATCCATTTGGCGATATCACTATCCCAAAACAAATGGAAAGGGACAGGCCACATAGACTTGTCCTCGTAGATGGAGTGCCATTTCAGCTTGAAACAGTCATAGCGGCCTGTCGACTTGAGCTGCTCGAGCTGTGTCCGAACTGTGACGTGAGAAATGGTCTCTCGGCGTTTGGAGAGAATTGAATCCCCCTCGAAGGTGGTGTCGCGAAATGTGACTTGAGGGTGAGACATGTTGTCGTTCCGTGAAATTGGATGCCCTTGAACGAGAGCAACTTGGTTCGAGGTTGCATCTTTGGAAAGTACACTGGCCTTGCTTCATATAATCAGGATGATCCCCAAAGCTCCGGTGGGATTACTGTCATGGTATGCTGCATTTCGCCGGTGGACATGATCATGAGGTGTGTAATAAAGCTTTGGTCCATCTTCGCGGTCTTCTTCTCCAATCCATGACTATGAGAGCCGCTCCCCGCCAGAGCATCAATCCCACCGGATCTTGTCAGGGCTACGTCTAAAACGAGCCCGGTGGGCGAGCGCTCAACCCCCCACAACCTAATGTGTATCGCGAGAAGTTTATATGCGCAAAGTCCGACGAGTTTACAACTGATCAATCCCGCCGGTCAAGGATATTCGAAATCAGTCTCAAGCGTCAGGAACAGCGTCATCAACCGATCCAATCCCCGTAGCCCATCGTCAAACCCCTCACGCTCGGTCTACCCCCATCAGCATAAGTTGATCATGTTGGCTTTGGGATAGCTCAGATCGTGCTCTTCCTGTGAGTATGTGATGTAGATACTACACAAATCAGCCGTGGATCTATCCGGTGCTTAGATTAAAAGGTTACCTATGTATACCTATGTATACTAGAGCCAGATCCACATAGCATATACATGCGCCATATTCACATTGGCAGGTTCAGTCTCAAACAAGCAGGTACAATCAATACAGTGAATGGCTTTAATTTCTATCTTGTTTCTAGCTCGCCTTTTCATCTTCAAATACGGAAGAAGGCTTCTTCTCCTCCATCTTACGCCTTGAGGAGCCCATTGAGTAGAGTCCTCCAGAGCCAAAGACAATGACAGCTCCGATCAAGGTGCCAGGAGCAAGTTGGTTTTCAAAGAACCAGATGCTCAGCAGAAGACTGACGAGTTTCCTGATATTGAGCACAATGGTGACTGTCAGAGCCGTCGACACTGCTGCCAAAAGATTGACGCCACGGATACAGGCGTATTGGGTCAAGACGTTGGTGGCGAGGAAGACCAGTTGGCTAGGTACTGGGAAAGATGCTGTGAGGAATGCGAGAGATCCAGGAAGCTGAAAAGACGGGCTCGTCATGAGATGGGCCATATGACGGGACATGGATGGCATGAATGGCAGGAAAAGCGGCAGTGAGAGGGCATGCGAGTAGAAGAGGTTTTCTTTCCAGTGCGGGCCGTATGTCGCATACGTTGCCTCTGTATATAAACCCATGATGGCCGAGAGTATCTGAGCCACAAAGATGAGCAGGAGGCCGGTGCTGAAAGCAGGCCTGCCGCTAGTCTCTCCGACACCCTGGGAGGTTGAGTTAACATGATGCGACGGTGTCGGCGTCTACCAGCACGTACCTTGGCTTGCGCATCTGACCAAGCAGCTATGATAACGCCAAACGTTAACAGAACAACAGCTATTACCTGGGTTCGGGTGTATCTCTTCCCATACATGTACCCAGCAGCCATGGTGGTGATGCTGCCGCCAGATCTGAGGATGATGTGGACAGGCACAGAGATGTTGTACTTGAAAGCGTGGTTGTTGAGAACATTAATGGAAAAGAATAGTACAATGTTGATAATCCAGCGCCGCAAAGGGACTTGGTTGGGCGCAAGATAGAAGCGACTTTGTCTATCAAACTGGGCAACGTAACCGGTGACAGCGACGAAGAGGAATTGAACAAAGGTGAGAAGCGTTCCTTTAAAATTGATCAGTAGATGCCCCCTCTTGTTCAAACAAGTGAACATAGTAACATACCACTTCCTCTTTCAAATCTAAGAATCAAGTCAGCATAAATTCCGGGTCTGGGGTAACTGGGGGTCAAGTCTCACTTCACGATAGCTTCAAGAGCATAAACCTAACAAGACAAATTACAGAGTTAGCACGTATACACACGAACCGGTCTAGGGATCCAACTGGTGACATCCAACAAGTCTGACAGACAAGCCTCTGGCATATTTCCCCCTTGCACCGAACAGGGACCTCTCTCTCGCGGATATACATACGTTAGAACAGCACCCCCCAAAGATCAGACATAGCATGACAGAAACCGACAGCAACGAAGGCACCACCTCACGCGCCATGACACGAGCAACATGCTGAGCCACGGAAGACGCCTTTCCAGGCTCCAACTCGCCAGGCTCGCTCGAGGGATTGCGGGGGCCATCCGAAGCCATTCGCGTCTTGATATCTGGCGTCCGGTTGCGTAAAAGAGGCGTAGACATGATGTCCAGACTCTATTCGCACGTGAGGGAATTTGCTGCTGATAAGGTGTGAGGCGAGACTAAAGAAGGGAGTGAAGAGAAGAGAAGAACGGGGGGATTTGATCGGACGAATGAATGATTGTGCAGGTCTTAATTAAAGGTGAATGCCTATAAGTTAAAAGAAGAGGAAAAGCCTTGGTTGCTCCTGATGGAAGGTGATACTGTGGTTTCTACGGAGTAGAGACCTACAAGTTATAGTGGGTGGACAACGCACTTTGGTGAGTTCAAAGCCAGGCCCAAGTGTCGAATACCGGATATCTCCGTGCTATAAGCGCAGAATTGACGGTATTATCTACTTCCTTTATTTTAACACCCCTTGCAACCTCAAGCTTCCCGTCTACTCATGACTCTCTTCCAGCTGATTCAATCTGGTCCCTGGATGAATGACCCTGCAATTGGCACTTGAAGCTGATCCCAAGTCGGTCCACACCCTTCAAGGTTCCATCCATGTGGATACCTGGCAGCATTGGAGGTGTCGTTATGAGGCATGTGTCCTAGCTGGTGCCATAGTACTAATGTAAAGGTAGTGCACCCATGAGGCCATCACCATCGACATCCAGACCTGATCAATCGACTTCACACTTCTATTCCATGTCGGACGCTTTCTTTACTTTTACTTGTCTCTCATTTGCTTCTCTGTGCTTCTTTGCTGCTAGTGGCGACCAAACGCCGTCCCATGCATTCATGCACCTTCATTCTCGGCGGCTTCCTCTCTCAAGTTCATCCGTTGCTTGTAGTTCGCTCTGTACGCGATACGGCATGACTTGCTCTTCCTCTCACCGTTGCGACCACCACATCATGGGTCCTCCCCTGTTTCAGCGCTCAAGCATCCCTTTCGACACGATGTTGCAGCCGTCTCCCAAGCTCTCGCCCCATCACCATCTCTGTATCGTCTTCCAAGTATAGCAAAGACTGCACATGGTCCGGATCGCCTTGCCCTGCGCTGTGGAGATTACCATGTCCTTGCCTCGAGTAAAACAAGGTTGGCCGCCATCATCGAGAAAGACGAAGAAGCTGCCCGTGCACTATTCTCCTTTGTCGTTTCTCCCTTACAAATCTCCCCTTTCTGCTACCCCGCGAGATGAGCGCTACAAGGTGTCATGACCTAGAGCGCAGAGAAGACAAATAGCTATTCGAGCACATTAGCGACAAAAACGGGAATAAGCCTGCCGACTACTTGGAAACATTCACTTACATTATTTGTGGCCGCAATAGCAATGCTGTCCTCAAACGGATGCCAGCTCATGTGCAGAATCTTCTTGTTAAAATCGATCTGGTCTGCATCTGTCTCCTTACGCATCCGCTGGCCCTGACCGCCGGGGCTGCCTGCCCGAGAGCCTCCCTTCTTACCGTTGGCTGTTGGGCTGGTTGCCGAGTTGATGGGTGTGGGCACGCCGACCTTCTTGGCCTTGAAGGCCGACTTGTCCGCCTGGAGGACAACCTCGACCTCCTTATCGGGATCCGATGGGTAGATCATAAAGTTGTTATTGTAGCTTCCCGTCATGACATTCTTGGCATCACCCGAAAACACCACCTCGAACTTGTCGAATATGCTGTCGTTCTCGTATGTGTCGCACAATCGTGGTCGCAGATGCTCATGAATGGGTATCGTCTTGACCGGCTGCCGTTCCATGTTGATATCCCAGATCTTGACTGTCAGGTAGTCACGAGATAGGATATATCTTCCATCGTGGGAGAAGCGAACGTCCGAGATGGACGAAATAATTTCGGAAAAGAATGATCGTGATGATGGGTCCTCCTCTTGTTCGAATACTGTAACAAACGTCAGCTGATGGCTACCAGACGAGGGAGCTAAGAGTCAAATGGGCATACACTTAGCATGCTGATCACATAGCGCACTCTCTCGCATGTCGGCCAGCTTGATGGTACCCTTGGAGCTGGCATACATGAACCAGTTGCAGCTCAGGGGGTGAAACTCGGCGGCGGTGATGACTTCGGTCAATTCCTCCATGTTGGCAGGCTTGATATCCACAATGTTGAAGCTCTGGTCCTGGATGTTGAGGTTCCATAGGTTGATACGAAGATCGTCGCTGCTGATGAAGGTCTCGCCATCGCTGTTGACCGAGATACTGTTGATGTGATAGGCGTGGGCATTGGCGTAAGTTCGACGCGGCACAGCGGCGACAACAGTATCATGATGTGTGAGACGAGGCAACTTGAGGTCGGCGGAATCCTTGAACTGGTGCGAAGGGAGTGGCCTGGGAGCGCCACCACCGGCGCCGGTAATGTTGCCCGGGGTGAGATCGTGCGAGAGGTTGTTCTCGGCGACAACCTTGAGTGACTTTTCAAAGACCTTCCAGAGCTTGATGGTCTTATCGTTGGTAGATAACAGGTAGTGAGATGAGTTTTGTCGTCGACACCATTTTATCTTGTTGATCTTTTCTTCGATTTCGAGAGACTTTAGGTAGTCAAATTCGGGCTCGTGGGACTGGAACTCGGTGTGGAACTTGTACTCGCAAGTCTTCTTCTGCAAGGAAAATTAGCAACTCTGGCGTCATAGATGCGCAGAGGACAAGAGGGATGGCAATGGGCAGTGTCGCCAGTCGAGAACTTACTGTCTCATTTCGCTCAAACAGTACGACTCGACCGCCTTTATCACCCGTAGCAAGATAGTTTCCGGTATGGTCGAACTCGACTGTCGAGATGATGTCGGCTGCAGCAAGGGAGGAGCGGTCAGTACCTATAGAGCGGCCAAGGCAAAGACGGTTTAGGATGAGGCAGGGTGGAGGGGTGAGTAAGGAGAGGCATACCTTCAGTGATGTCCTCAACATCGCCCTTATCGCCAAAGCACCTGCGAGAGAGACGTTAGTATCATCCAAGAAAAAGGGCACTGAGGGCGGAATGGAGAGAGTTGGTGGGGAACGGAAAGAGAAGACATACTGCGTGAACTTCCACGTGGGTGAGTTCGCTTCGCTGTCAACCATTTTGGTGAGCAGTGACGGCGGGGACTAGAGGGGTTGATTATAGAAGATAGAAGGGATGGCGAGGCCAAATTAGAAATTGGCGATGCGGCGGGGCCAAGGGTTGAGGCCAGGTAAGGAGGAGCTCGGTGAACAGCTCTTGGAGAAGGGTCGAGTAATTGGCTAGGGTCGGCGAGAACGGAGGAAATCAAGGGAGATGGCTGGTTACAAGCTGTAGTGGCAGACACCAAGTTCGTGTGGTGATGGTTGATGGTGGATGGTGGACTGGACGGTGAATGAAGATGGCGATGGCGATGGAGAGTTGTTGGGTCTGCCGTGGTGGAGGGCGGAGGGAGGGGGGTGGAGGAGATCAAAAGTCAAGAATAATCGCCGCCGCTAGAGATGTGACGATGATTGATGGGAAGTTTGGAAGGCAGACGTCAAAAGGTGGGAAGGCGGAGAGGCGGAGACGGGGACGATCGGAGGTTGGTCGGGGGTGACGGCGGTGGATGAGGTGGACTATTGTAGGTTGGTAAGGTAAAGTAACGAGAGGTAAAGTCAAACGGCGTCCGAGGCTGACGACAGAGGTAAGGCAAGAGGGCAGGGCCAGGTCAGGTCAGGTCAGGTCAAGGTCCGAGGTGAGGTGAAGGTCAAGCAGGTGTAGCGTCAGATTGATTTTTGGCGGGCGGTGGTGGTGGTGGTGAAGGAAGAACAGCGGGATGGTGGGAATTAGTAGTGGGTAGGTTGGACAGTTTTTGGTGGGGGGGCAGCCAGGCGGCGTGGCGGCGAGTTTTGGCACTCCTTTGGGTGAGGAGCAAGTAGCGAGTGTGTTTGGCTGTTGTAGTTGTAGGTGCGAGCGGGGAAAGGAACCAATAAGAGGGGAGACGACTTGGGCAACAGCCCAGTGAGAAGATGAAAGTGAGTCTGTGCAGAACTGACTTATGTATCTGGTGAGTTATGTATGTGTGTATAGAGCCCTTTGTGGCACTCTGCAAATCACGTAACAAGTCGTCCAGTGAATATTAGTGCTTGCAGGCCTGTAAAGTGAGAAGATGATATCACCGCGAGGAACAAAAGAGTTGATGATAACCAAGGAAGATTTGGGCAATGGAGTAATGAAGTTGACAAGAGGTGTAATGACGCAACGAAGCCCAAGGAATCGGAAGCAAAAGCCTCGACTTCTCTTACCTAAGGTGTCTACCTGTACCTATTGTGCTAGGTCTTTAAGTCTTATAGTTAGGTTCTCTCGTTAACTTGAATGAGGTCTGGAAAGGTTATCAGTCTGTAATGAAGGAGGGGTACGTGCGTGCTTCCAACGAGTGGTCGGGAAAAAAGCCACATTTGCAGGCCTCTCGACAGCACGACGGCAAATGACTCTGGGAAATTAAACAAGCGAATGTAAGAGCAAGTGACTGTCACACGTCACTGTTCCGGATTCGACGTATAGCTACTAACATCCAATGGTTATTGACTTAGGTGCTGTAAACTGTAGCTATCAAATGCTGCCACACTCATCAATGACTTGTTAACTTGAAGCTTCTCCACTAGCCGCTTTTGGCTAAGATACTATCATGCGATAACTGAATTGGAGAGCTCCTACAACTATAAGTTATCAACAAGTACCTAGTTGAAAAGCCATTACAGTGGTGCCTTACTCTTATTTTCTTAGTGATATATTGCCGAGCTAAAAAATGAATGAGGCTTGCTGGTTTCGGGCTCGGATTATTCTCATGAAATATACCCTTGTCATTGTAAGCTTCAGATTAAAAGTGATGGTGGGGGATCGTTAACGACTGCAAGCTACGATGGACTTGTTCTCTCAAGGAGCTCAGCTTGTCAGCCTGTTGACATTTACCCTATAGAATCAATTTTTTTTATCAAGATTTAAGAGTCTAATATAAAAGAGAATTACTATCCAGCACCTCTCTCGTACTATCCAGCACTCTTCCTATTTGTCAACCAAGTCCACTAACATAGCCAAAAGCGTTTAAATAATTAAGAAAGATACACATACATAGTTACGTTGTTTCCATATACTTCTCAGGCGTTGTTCCAGTGGAATAAGGGGGGGGCTGGAAAGGGCTTCCCTATATAAATAACATCCACCTCCTTTACCATCGCCCCATATGCTGCTTCTCCATATCCCAAAGAAAGCTATGTTGACCCAAGCCTCTATCATGGCATGTAACATCTGTCAGCCTCTCTGTAGCCCTGTAACTCATTTCAAGGATGAGGCAAGCATGAGAACCCCGCACTAGCAGCAACGCAATTAGTCGGCACGTGAGAAAAGGCTAATTTTGACGCACTCTTTCTCGCTACAGCGTGCTAGCTAGCCAAACTAGCCTCGGGTGCCTCTTTCCACACGCTCGTCCGCCTAGAAACTTGTCCGCCGTAGACATGTGCTTCCAGACAAGTGGTTTCCAGAGAGCCTCATATATCGCATAATAGTGTACAAGCTCATATCGTTCCTGCTCTTATACCTCCATTTTCCACAAGTTATCAGAACCCGCGTCATTCTTCCTGCAACATCAACTACTGGCAAGCTTATACTACTGTACTTCATTACCTTCATCAAACATGGATCATGACAGAATTCCATCTCGGCCAGATAACACACGGAGCCCAAGCTCAACGTCTACGGGGAAAGAAAAAGAAAAAGAAAAGATTCAATCACCAGAAAACTCGAAATCAGTCGCTGATCGTCTACAAGCATCCGGCAGGCTGGCCCTGAATGCGTTTGGTACTGGTCCGGACTTGACAGGTCATCAACCCGCAGGCAAAGCCAGTGGTTCTACGGGTATCGGCAGCATCGAAAGTTCTTCGAAATTGGCAGGGGAGGCATCATCACAGAGGTTACGATCAGCAGGCGTTGGGGAGTCGTTACGTTCACAAGGATCATCGACCTCTGGGGCATCAGCACAGGCGTTCAATGACTTCACGTCGGCGGAACCAACCTTGAATGTGGCAAATGCCGTTCCACACGACCACGCTATCCACAAGAATACAGCACAGAGAGGATTCCCAAAGGGGTTGGATATCACCGCGCAGGAGAGCGTAGACGGAGCCGCTGTACTCGACCTTCTCGATGGTCCAAACGATGAGCTAGATGGCGTGCTGATTGGTGCTGAAGACCCAGAAGCCCAGGATGACATTCTCACACCCGAAGCAACAGCCAAGCTCCGCAAAGCTCTTTTCTCATCACACGCCCACTCTTCAGGCTCACGATGGGAGGACCTACTCAACTTCAACCCGGAATTTCTTAGCAGACTAGACGCTGAAGCAGGCTTCGAGAGACAGCTCCACATGGGCACGAGCGATGCGGCTGAAGCACGAGATATTTGGGTTCATCAGTGGAGCGATGTTCTCTCGGCATACACCGATCAGGTCTGGGGAGATCTTGAACCGTTGATAGCTGAGGCTCGTAAAGAAGTTGAGGCGGCTGGGGCTGGTACAGTACCGGAGACCCAGGCTCTTGATCGATTGAGGCAGATTCTTGCTCATGTACGAGGGTTTTGAAAGTCAGAGTTGACTTTGGAAATGAAAGAGACTACATTTCAGCATAGCGTCGTGAGAACGGGTTTGACTTGGTTTGTTTGTCTATCAGCCGTATGACATAAAATAGGTAGGCTGTAATAAACAAGAGCTGTGCCATGAATGAAACTGTAGCACAAGACGAGATGAAAACCATCCTTCAGTGGGCCCGCCCGGTTACAGTGAGAAGTTGCTCTGCCAACAGCTTCAACGACTTATCAGCCAATGACATCATTTCTTCTATCCAGGACTCGAAAGAAGCCCCCAAGCCCGAGCTTCGTGTTGCTGGGGAGAGATAGAGGGAAAAAAAAAAGAAATAGGAGACAACGATAGATTGCAAGGTCCTCTTTTCCAAAGAATTTGGATATGAGACTGCAGGAGAAGCAAAGAAGAATCCAAGGAACCTAGAAAGGAAGTAATTACCTAACCCTTCCGTTTTTATATTGTCTTACCTGACAGTGTATTAGACTCGTTCGTACCCAACGTTCCGCATCGAATTGCTGTAGGTGCTAGAACCGCCAACGCACATGCAGTAGCGGACCATCATTCTTATTTCCTCTAAATTAGCTCATCCATCTTCACCTCTTCGACCGAAATCCATTTCCCCCTCCAACCTCCTCGCATCCTCCTACAACCTTGACCGCCATGCTCAGCCGTAGTTGGCTATGGGTCGGCCTCGTCGCTGGCCAAGCAGCCGCCGCAACCTCGCCCGCCACAGCAACTTACGCTCCCGCCTCGTTCATCTTTAGGCGACAGGAGTCCTGTCCCGCGAATACCTTCCGGTGCTCTCAGGAGCTGGGTGAGCAATTTGCCGACATCTGTTGTGCGAGCGGCCAGACTTGTGCTCTTGATGCCGATGATGAGCCAGCTTGCTGTCCATCTGGGTAAGTCTTCAATTTCCTGTATAACGCCCTCTCTCGAATACTTGACTAACATCCCTCAAGCGCGGTCTGCACCGGCACAGCACCCGCTTCAGCCCCTATCAGTGACGCAACAGCCCCCGTATCATACGTTTCCAACTCATATTTCGCCTTTCCCTATGCTGCGACGACGTTCCCCAACGAGGCAGCCTGTACATCTGCCGTTGAGGCCTGCGAGACGAATTACGACCGATGCGTAGCATACCTTGAGGACGGCGGCCAGAACGGCGTCACCATCGTCGTGCCTGGCGGTGGAGGAACGACTGTGAATGGCGGTGGCCAAGCCTTGGGACCTTCAGCCACCGAGGTATGTTCGAGTCTGAGCTCGAGCGCCTGCTCCGATGTCGACGAGAAGAAATGCAGTGACTACGGCGATGATAATGCTGCCGACGGACACCCCAACGCTGATATGCTTACCGTGGCATTTGGGGCTATTTTTGCCATGTTCATCCTCATCGCCTGAGAACCCTGTCTGGGATCATAGGCGATGATCTCCCGACAAGATCACCAATGGTGGATTGGATGTTTACAATTTCACGAGACAATGTGCTTCCAAAATGAGTAGAGCGCAAAGTGCTTTTTTGATGACCAAAGTATATACATATGCTTTCATGTCCCTGAAAAAGATCTGGGACACTGCTTTTGGAGTTTGATTTGCTTGACTCTGTTATATATCATGATGTCGATTTGAAACTACATGACCTGGATATATAGTTTTTAAGTTGTATATATGACGACTCAAAAGTTTGAAGACTTGATATTGATGCTTGCATTGAATTGCAACAATGTCTAGCAAATTCTATCCACACGAGAGCCATAGCTTTTCACTCACCTCAACCTACAAGCCCTCTCATCCTACCAAGATTGCCTCAGCATAGCCGCGCCGGCTTGAACACGATCAATCTTGGCTATAGAGTGTTGCGTCTATACCATAACTAAGAAGAACATAGCTTTATGTCCCAAACTATACCACCCAGTGACTACAAGCATTCTGCATTACGTGTTTGACAAAAGCCCGTCCAGCATTTCTTTGATGGAACCGCCATTCATTCCACTCTCACCACTTCCCCCGGCCCGTATCGCCTCGTCAAACTCCTGGCTTAGAAAGAGCCGGGCTGTCTTCTCGGCTTCTTCTAGTTGCTGTTCTTCTTCTGCAGACAGTCGACTGCAGACCGCTCTCAAGTCTTCGTTCTGGGCAACAAGCAGAGTAATTGCTTCTGCCCGTTCAACAACCAAGCTCGGCACTCCATTCAAGGCAGCACATCTGCTACCAAAGCTCGACGTGCTGTGTCCCTCGGCCAATTTGAAGAGATAAGTTACCTGATCCTCGCTTCGAGGTAAGTCCCAGTCCACTCTCACATCCATGTGGGCCAGGTAGAGACCGGGGTGGTGAGCCAGATAACCGCCCTCAAAGATCTCGTGATAATGTGAGGCGACAAGGACTCGTGGTCCATTGTCGGCTAGTGACAGAAAGTAGTCGAGCAACGCGGCCAAGAGACCTGACCCATCATCACCATTGGTCCCTTTGCCGAATTCATCCACTAGCACTAGACTCCTCGACGTAGTACTCTTCATGGATAGTGTCGCCTGTTTCATGTCAGCAGCGAAGGTGCTCTCACTACCGGACATGCTTTCTCGAGGCGATATACAAGTCATGATCCTGTCAGTCAAACCAACCGTTGCTGAAGCCGCTGGAACGAAGCTGCCGATATGTGCAAGAAAGACAATTATAGCCACTTGCTTCAGGTATACGCTTTTACCCGAATGATTGGGTCCTGTCAAGACCAGAACTTGGGTTGGACGTTCAGGCGAGTCCTTAAAGGAAACTGAACCTGCTGCAACGTAGCAGTCATTGGGTACGAAGGATGGCACAACCAGCTGCTGCAAAGGGTGCCAGCCGCCCTCGACCTCAATAACACTGCCTTCAACCATACGAGGAGGCTTCCAGTTGTATTTCTTAGCGCCCAAGGCAAGAGCCAGGATGGAATCAAACTCGCCACACATGTCTGAAGCTTCAACCATGGTCTGTTCATGCGCGAGAACGCTGCTGGCAAGGCCGTGGATGATTTCCACTTCCCTGTCTTTTGCAAGTTAGAGCTAGTTTCGCATGATACGTTGAAGTCTTACCTCCGATCTGGCAGTACATATCGCCATATTCTTCATCAAGCTCTCTCATGTAGCTATTCTTATAACAGACTGCCCCATCTGCTGCAAATAGCTTTTCCCAAGCATCGCCGACCATGCCTTCACCCTCATACTGCCCATTTCCAGTAACTGGGTTTGGTTCTACTACTGTAAGAAACCCAATCTGTGGCAGGAAGATGCACGACCGAATGTATTTGCGTGCCCACTCTGGTAGCTCGCGGCTCATGTGATTGATCACTTCCGTCAAGAAACTGTCCATACCGTCGTATCTCCTCTTTAGCTCGTCCAAGTGCGGATCGATGCCGGCTTTCACTGATGTTCTGTGTCGTGTCTTGGACTGCTCAAAGTCGATGGTCTTGTTGATCGTGTCACCTACCTCTACCAGACTGTTTTGGCGGAGGCTGTCGATGAGCTAGAAGAAAGGTGAGTGAAAGCTGTCACCGGGAGCTCTAAGATTCTCCCACCTTTGCATTGATCTGTAGACACGCCCCTCCATTTATAGACTTCACAACTTCCCTCAGCGCTAGAGCATGTGAGGTGAAGCTCAATATCGTCGCCCAGATCCCTTTGTCAAACGACCGAACTGCTGAAGGAGACTCATTGCCCTTTCGTAACTGAGTGAAGACGGTCCTCAAATTGCGAATCTTTCGCAGTGTAGACACCAGCTGGGCAACCTTCTCGGCATTGTCTGGTTGAAGCAATACCGAGATGGTCTTTTGTCTCTCCTCGATCAATGCAATATCAAGAACAGGTTGTAAAAAAAGCTGACGCAACCGTGCTCGGCCTTGTGGAGTACATGTCATATGATGAAACAGTCCGTAGATAGACAGGCTCTCCTTGGAATTACCTTTGGCTGGGTTAGGGCCCCAAGCTTGGCTGTTAGGATGACACTCAGTCTGGAGAATCTGTAGGGATAGGAGGGCATCTGAGCCGATGAACATGAAAGCAGAAAGCGAGAACATTTGGATATCATGGACTCGAAAGAGAGCTCCTGCAACCTGTCCATCTGGCAAGAAGCCAGCAGATCGCCGCCGATGTAGATCACCTAACACGGCACCAGCACAACCAACCTATGGTCAGAAAATTAGCTTAGCCCGAAAAAAAGGAGGGAAGAACAGTACTGAATTTCGGCTGCTTAGGTTAACAGCACCACCGTAACGGAGAGATTTTATGGCGTGTGACTCCATGTAGTCCAGAGGATCATTGTCAAGGCCAGCGGAGAAGAGGATGCCAGTAGCTGACAGTTTCTCTAGTTGCAAGTCAATGAGCCTATCGCGAGCGGATTCGAAAGCAAACTCTGATGATTGCAGCCCCCGAAGAATGATGCCCTCAGAAGCATCAGATTCACCTGGATAGATTTATCAGTGCCGTGTGTTAAGAGTCACCCACCAAGTGTGTGTTACCTTTCACAGCCGAGTGCTTCTCGATATATTCATGAAACTGCTCCGATGCTCTTGCAGATACCAGTAAAGTCGTTGGCTGGATATGGGATATGAACTGGTCAGTGATGTCCAATGTGGGCATCGGGATGTCATCCGATATATACAGAACGCCGTCTGTAGTCGACAAGTAAGCACATCCTATTGACGAGTTTTCTTTCAGATCAATGGCCATGATGACTTCGTGTTGAATTGACTCATCGCTGTCAGCGTCTTGGGCGTCCCCCCCAGTTGGAGTCGTGGCTTGGAATCCCTGAGGGATGCCCGAGAAGGTTGAGTCTGAACCACGCTGGCTGAAGGGCGGAGGTTCTCGCGTTGAAGGCCGTCTAGTCGTAGTCGTTCTAGAGGACGAAGCGATACTGTTGACTCGAGGATAGGGGCTTGACCTAACATTTGTTCCTTCGTCTCCTCTCCCTCTGCCTCTACCTCTTCCTCTCCATCCTCGGCTACGACCACGGCCACGACTGCTCGAGCTTGACGAGTTGCTTGCCTGTCCCCGAGGCATGTCCGGAGAGTCGATGAATAACGTCAGTAGATAGAGTGTTCTACTTGGAAGCACTATCTATCGGTAGAGTACCACCAAGGGTTACAAAATGCAAGTTTCAACGCAGCAGCATGAACGACGTCTCAGATGAACAGAATGGGGGCGAACTGAGCTTCCAGGAGCAGTTTGGAAACCTTGGCTTTTCACTTACTCCTTCCGTTCACAAGACCATGCGGATACTCAACAACCTGAAAAGGAAGGAGGCGCAATACCTACAGCAGGTAGCACCTACCTACCCAATCAGCTTAATCACACGCTCACTTGTACCGTCACTTTTGAACAAGTTATAATTGAGCTGATGTCTATGATAAAATCAGCATGACTGATACCAATTGAACATCTTTCAACGACTGTCTTCAGATGCAACCGATCTCTATCGCCAGCTCTTTAGGTACTTCGACCCGACCCTCGTTGGCTCTGCCGATCCAATGGCACAAAGACAAACAGACCTTTGTTAATGGCAGTAACAGTACGAAAAAGGGTGAGTCGTCCGTCGTCCATAGAGGTTCCTCCATCGTGTTATCGCCAACTTCCTCTTCCAGCTTTTTCAACCCATCATTGCTCACCAGCAGCCTTCACCCACTGTGTAAAGTCCTTTCGCTGCTTTCGAATGTCCACAAACCCAGGCCTTGTCTCCAGCGCGGCGAACGGATTTCCATTGTAATCCTTTTCCACCTCGCCGCTTCCCGAGAGGAAGCCAGCCTCTCCCTCGCGCTCAATCTTGCCAGCCCACTCGTGCCACTTGATCGGTCGTAGCTGAGGCGAGCCCAGAACAAGACCGAGACAGATGACGAATGTCGCAACCAGAGCTTCGATGGAAATATCGATCGGGAGGGAGTTCGTGGCAAGTTGTTGCGTCGCGGTAGGTTGGGCAACCGTTGATGAAATGGCTGAGTGCTCTTGCGCGGAGTAATAGCTAGGTGGTGGTCAGCTTGACTTGCGCGTCCAAGTTAGACTGGAAGGGGAAAACTTACGCGTGTGCAAGGAGCACAAGGCCGGTAACGGTTATTGTCCGAGTGATCCAAGTCATCTTGTATTTGATTTGGCTGTGACGTGGATAAGCACTGAGGTCGTCGTCTTTGGGGACAAGTCGCCAGGAGTTTAGTCAAGCTTGGCTCACAGAAACGATGACATGGGTGAGCATGACTAAGCAGGCATGCCCACCACTTAACTTGGATGGGGCAATGCTAACAACAATATCTATCACTGTGAGAACCTGAGAAATTGATTCGGGTAGTCTGTTACTATTACAATTGCTAGAATATGTACAAGTAAGCTATCCATTTAAATACTCTGATGTACTGATATGTATGTCCCGAAACACAAAACCGAAAAAGAACCATGGTCTAAAACAACCAGCCGCCAAACCCCCCTGTATGATGTTGATTCCAAAGCCACCAGCTCCAAACTGTACAAACCAAGGAAAGAAAAGGAAAAGAGGAAAAAAAATCAAGTCAGGTAGGAAACCTGTTACATAGTACTCACAAACCGCCATTCTCTGTCTGCATCCACCAATTTTCAAACTGACCGGCCTCGTCAAGCTCCTCGACTCTCCAATCGTCCTGTTTACCTCTCAGATAGGCGTCGTGCGCAGTACCGCCATCATACTCGGGCAGTTGAGGAATCATGGTTTGTCCCCCTGAATGGGTCAACAGACCATGATGGGCAAAAGGCATATCCAGAGGAAGCCCGTCGTAGCTGTCATGTCCCTCGTAGCTGTAGGTGTTGGACATCATGCCAAGACTCGGCATGGCACCAAAAGGCGCGGAAGTGCGGCAGTAGTTGTCGCCAATCACAGCGCTGTTGCCCATGCCATGAAGCTGATAGTCCAGCCCTGGCGATGGCGTGCGGCTCAATATACTCTGGGGAACAGCCAAGGCAGGAAACTGACGGGTGCTCAGGGAGTATGGACTAGGTTCGGCCTGCCCGTATGCGAGTGGCAGAGGCTGCCCCGGATTCGGGTATGCATGCATCTCTGCGTACGATGCCAGAGAAGGGTCTTCCACCACGTCGTATGCAGAGTTGAAGGGGAGGGAAGGGGTTTCGCTCGAGCGCGGCGCCTGTCTGCCCCTGAGTCTTCGGGATTCGCGATGATCGATCCAGTCTGGGTCACCATTGTCTTGGAAGACAGAATAATCACCGTCCTGGTCATCGCCTCGCATCTTTCTAGGTTTGGAGGGTGTGAATTTGTACCCAGGATGGGCCTTTTGATGATTCTCTCGTTCCCGTTTGGCCAGCTCGGTGAATTTATATTGAATAGCCTCAGCCTCCAAAGGCCAAGCGGCACCACAGACCTTGGAGACGTGCTGGTGGTTGTTTTGGGCACACTGCGTTTTGGCTACCTCTTGAAAAGTCTTGCGATAGAGCATAAATGCGTTCATTGGACGTTTGATTTGGCCCGCCTTTTTGTTGCGGGACGTCTCGTTAAGTCTCTCATCGGTGGTGCGAGCTACAAATGCTTCGATGTCGAAGACGGGGACTTGAGGGAATTCCTTCTGGACTTCAGACAGCGGTTTGGCGGGAATGTTGCTAGTAGTGGTTCTTGGCTTCTCTACGCGAGCCTTCTTTTGGACGCGACCTCCTTTGACACGCATGGATTTGCTCAGAGGGGCCTTCTTCTGAATGCTGAGGCCGCTTCGAGTTGTGATGGAGTCAGTGGCAGGGCACGGCGTTGGAGGTGATGCCTCTGGTGTGTAAGGAGCACGAGTCTGACGGCAGCAGTTAGCAGTTGGCTCCACGAAGAGATATCCGTTACTCACCCTGCGTGCATCCTCGGTGAAAGAGCCATATGGGTAGCTAGTAGCATCTTGGCCGCCCATGTAGGTTGCCTTAGACTTTCAATCAGCACATAGATATACGCATCACTTCGCTGGCAGAAGGCGCTTACATATGACGGTTCGCTCTTTATCGTGTAAGATCCAGACTCGTTGTTAATGTCGTTGTCGTGGGCAGGAGTGGCATATCTGGATGGCGTATAGGGATGTGATAGATAGCCCTGCTCCTGGGCGAGGGCATCAAAGGGGTACGAGGTGGTTGCGCCGCCGTTCATGACGGCTCCTGGTTTCTGAAGATAAGCGTCTGTAGATGGTGCTGGTGAAGGTAGTGTCGAATGTTCCATATCGTAACGGGGAGTTCCCAGCTTGGTGATGCTACCAATCTCCTACTCGGAGGGACGAGAGAGTAGTTGAACTGGATGAAGATTTACCGTCGCAAGCTGGCCAATACGTGTTGACGATGAGATCCAAGCAAAGTACGTCAAGATATCAAAACTATACAAGAAGTAAAGTCTCGACTTGACAAAAAGCGCACAGTGGAAGGGAAAAGGATCTTTGGGACTGTTGAAAGTAGTTGAAATGATCTTATTTGGTCTGGTCTGTAGATGGGATACAAGACAGCAAAGGCGGTCTTTGTCAAGTTTCTTTGAGCCTCTCCCGTTTGGGGTTTTGTAGTTGCATGGCATCCGGGGCCATCCTGGGCAACGCCGGGAACCTGACTTTTTTGTAGGGGCCATGGATGAGCATGGTCCATACCCATGACCACAAATAGGGACAAGCAAGGTTGCTGCCGCATTTGGGTTCAAAGGACACCGCAGAGGGTAGAAAGAGGGCAGAGTGCAAAAGCAAAGAGATGCCGAGAGATGTAGAGATGGTGCAAAGATGATGCAAGGACAATTGCAGGGCAAGCCTCCAACAGGGGGGGTGACGGGCCACCCTGCGGACCGTTGCCAGAGAGAGGATCTGACAAGTTGACCATCTATCACGTCCAAGCTGCATCATGGGCGTCCGTTGGACATGTCGTTGGACTGTTGTTGGCCGGCTGTCCACCTCCACGCTGCCTGCTTCTCCCATCGTCCTACCGCCCGGGCCATGCCAAAAAAAAGAAAAGAAACATATTGACATGGCTGGCACGGTCCAAGAGCCATCAAGCACGGTCCCTGAAAATGGCCCACGGGGTTCGAGCAATGAGCCGCCAGACGCCCTTAGCATACAGCCTTTACTCCCCTTCAATAGACTGGAATGTCCGAATTGCGATTGTGCTGCCCTACGCCTTCTTATTGAGAAGGGGCGCTAGTCAAGTCATGGCGCATTCCTTTGACGTTCCCTATTGATTCCCGTCTCTGGCTCTCCCTTCGCCTGTTGAGTCGCACACACCATCACCATCGCCATGATCATTATCGCCGACAGCCACCCAGCTGTACCCAGCCCATTAGGAATAAGTTGCTTATGTATCCTAACGTTATGCCCTTTTCCCTTTTGCTCGCGTATGTCGTGTTGCCGTTCCGCTGTGTCCCTGTATGTTCCGTCTTGATCACGACTCGCATCTTGTGTCCGTTTGCTCGTGTCGTTATCCCATGGCACTGGACTGCGTATACCAAATCCTGGTACGAACTGTTCTTGTCTTGGTAAACCTTTTCCTCCCCGAACAAGGCCTATTCGCGCCTTTTCGCCCGCCGCCATGTGTGCTTTTGTTGCATGGATTGCAAGTAAGTAGTGACACATACAACACTGTAGTAGTACGTAGGCCATGTTTTAGTCAGAGCTCGGACCACCACTGGCTTCCATGGATCATCTTGGTCGCAAGGCGTTGCCGACGGATGTATCATCTTCTTCCTATTGTTGTTCTAGGGCCACAAGCCACACTCTGTTAATAAGCCGTTGGTTCGTCCGGACCAGAATGACGTGAGTACATTCGTTCGGACACAAGACCCGAACGGTAGGGTAATGGGGAGAAACGAGGATACACTGCATTAATTGTTCGTCCCATTGCTGCATCTTGCTGGTATGGATTGGCCAGACGAACGAGATGTTGGCAACTCGTCACACTCGCCTCCAAGTAGGTAGGTATAGGCAAAGGTGGTAGCCAGGTACCGTTCCTGGCTTTGCAACACACACCAAAACAGTCTTGACTGCCAGTGAAACAATATTAACCCAACCATAACAGAACTTCTGCTAGTGGCGTTTCCTAGGATGAATGTAGAAACCCAATAGCATGATCCAACAACCGTTCGCATTCTAGCTGAACGCCAAGCCTCAGCTTGATCCCTGTATCAAGGCCTCAGCGATTTTCGAGCAGCCGAGCAGGTTCCGATGATTTGGATGGAGGAGTCAGCACCAGGTGCTGGGGCGATGGTGAGAGGGCAACAGGGGGTAGAATGGGAGATGCGGCGCTGATCCTGGCGGCGCTGCCTGATGACACCGGACGCGGTGGTGAATGCTTGATAGGCGAGAGGCCGGCCTTTGCGGGGAGTGTGCCATTCTGTTCGTACGCCGCACGATATATGTCGCGGCTGATCTGAGGCGTGCTCAGCGCCGACTCAATCATTCGGTCGTTCTGAAGGCTGTGTATGCTCGACGGACTTGCAGCTTTCGCAAATGATATCGGGGTCGACACTATGGGGTAACCTGATGAATCCTTCATGTGGGGGGTTCGGTCTGGGAATCCAGCCTCCAGCCTTACATGAGCTGGGATAACGGGCGTCGTCCGGTTTGTTCCACTAGCAGCCCCATTGCTTTGTCCCAAAGAAGCGTCCAACGTAGAAGGGCTGGGAGAAGTGAGACCATTGATGTTCGATCTCTTGGAGGGGCTGGGTGGAGGAAACAGACCACGGTCAGCGCCGCCGTTTGGAGCGTGACTTTGGCTTCTTTCTGTCGAGCTAACAGCCGCTGTGGGAGTCCCGACGATGGCGGGTGTATTGTTTTGAGTTGTTGTTTTGGGCACGTTGCCTTGGTCACCAGAACTACCGGGTCGGTTGACCTTGAGCTTGATGGTTGGCCTGGGACGTTTAGCATCCTCCTCGCGGCGAGTGCAGGATGCACAGATAAACTGGAACTCTGGGCGTTCGGCGTCTTTCTCGCTGACCCCAAGACACTTGCTGTGTTGCCAGATATTACACCTCTCGCAAGCGACGCTGTGAGTTCCATCGTCAACCTGGCCGTAGAGGCCACAAGCGCAGTCAAAGACCCAGTCATCTTCTTCCTGCTCCAGATCTTCCAGAGCCTTCTTATTCTTCTCAATCTCGACCTGGAGCTGACGTTCAGATATGCGCCCATTGCCGCTGGATAACCTTTTAGTGTCGTCCGATAGCTGAGTGAGCTCTTCCTCATGCTGTAGGCGCCGAATTTCACGTTCTCGCAGTCGATGCTCACGAGAGTATTGTCGATCTTCCCGCTCTTTCTCCTTCTTGAAATGCTCTCGCTCTTGCCTGCGCGCAGCCGCCTCTTCGTTTCTTCGTCGTTGCTCTTCCTCCTTGGCCTCTTCTTCCTGTTTCTGCAGTTCAGCCTTTCCAGCGAGTCGGCTTGATCGTTTCGCGTTGGCCATCTTTGCTAGGTTGAGGAGTTCTCGTTCACGCTGCTGCTCTCTCCGCTTTCGGGACTGCTCCTGTTGTTCCAAGATTGGAATCAAGTGCTCTTCGAGTTGCTTGCGCAAGACCTTCTCGTTATCATCCCGTGTTTTGCGAAACCCTTCCACCACAGCTTGAACTTCTTGCAAACTGACAGCAAGACATTCCCATGTCTGGCCACCAAATCCATTATCTTCATGGGGCTCTTCTACAGTCTCGGCATTCTCAGCCTCGGTATTTTGGTCTTCGAGGGAAAAGGTTGTTCGGCGACGTTTGCTTGCGCGACGTCCACCGCGGTAAGTCTTCGTCGACTTCTTCGGCCTGGGCGTGGGAGCAGGAGGGGCTTCGGTAAGGCGATAAATCCTGTTGTCGTCGAGCACAAAGTATGTGCGATCATCGGCATCCCAGCCATAAGGCTCGATTCGCTAGTAGCTTGTTAGTAACGAATGGCCTTGAGTAGCATCGCATTTCATGCTTACCCATGTAGCCTGCTCCGAGTCTTTGTGATCGTCCATCTTGTCTCGAACACGCTCAGGATGAATCATGATCCACTGTGTCAACTGTTGCATAACCCGTATCTGCGACTAGTTAGTTCCAAGTCATGGGCATATGGCTTTTTACAATAAGGCACACCTTGGTGAAGATATCAAAGTCGGCAAACTTTGTAGTCGTCTCGCCATCTCCAAAAGGGTTGTGGTCAGGTAGCTTAGCGGCATATTGTTTGCGGGCCTGGTCGTCAAAGATATCAAGCCTGGTACAATCGTCAACGGGCTGTTTGTGAGCTGGTGCAAGTGGGTATGGGCATACGTTAAACCGCGGTGTGACGAAACGAGTTTGAGGAGCGACAGAGCAATGTCTGAAAGTATAGTCGAGGACGGTTTGAGGCATTCGGTCTCGATTTCCTATCGGTAGAGATTGTGTGTCAGTGAGAGCTTCTCATGACGTACAAAGAGCAATTGTTACCTCGATGTCGATGGCGTCTGGGATCTTGGCCGCCTTGCCAAAGATGTAAATGAATTGGCAAAGATTCGCAAACTGCCACATGTTTCTGATGCGATATAACAACGACGATTCGACGGCGCCATCATCGCCATCGTCGGCTGAGAGGGATCGTTTTCGCGACGGCATATTGGCGCTGAAGTTGTGTGTTATAATGACCAAAAAGCCTGGCGCGCGTCACGAAATGTTAAGTCGTGCCGGCTGCAAGGAGGTTTAAGTTCGCGAAAATGATGCCGGGGTGTGGCGCAGTTCAGCCACAGCCCGCAGGTTGTATACACTCCAGTCAGCCAATTGGGTACCCTTAGCACGAAGCCAAGCTTACGAGCTGCAGCTATCAGGGGGGTGTAAGCTCCTGCACTGTATGAGACCCCTGCTCTCAAATAACGACAGCGTCATTTGCAGGCTAATTTTACCACACAATGGCATTCACGGACAGTGTTAAAATAAATATTAATGCACTGTAGCACCCTCTACGACCTTCCCGGCAGGCCTCCTGGAAAGGCATATCGTCGTGTCTTTATTATGAGTCCTAAATCCTGTCATCTTTCAACGCTCCCCGAGTTGGAGGTTTGTCAACAATGCTTGGAGCTGGTTTATTCGACCGACAAAAACTCTCTTCCTGATTCTGGGCCGCGCCGGCGGTCAGAAGTCGTTCGTTCGTTTTGTTGTCTTCAACTAAACCAAGCCCATGTCTTCCTATCATGAGGACCAAGATGGTCGCCCAAATCGACGGCAGTCGATTCCGCTCCAGGATCTTGATAATTCACAGTATAACGGGTTCGAAACTGAATCAGTTACCTCAGGGCAATTCCAATATGGCCAATCTTCTCAGAATCCGTCCCAACGACCACCCAATTTGCCCAGTATCTCGACATATTGGGAGCAACCCTATGATGCGCGGCATGACGAAGTCAGTCCATCATCGCCGCTTGATTTGACGGCTCTACAGGCAGCTCTGCCGCCTGATGTTCAAAGCTCAATACCGCCCTCGAACTCGATGCCTTCGACTCCCATACAGGCCTACGCCTTCGACCACCGAACTCCATACGTCGAAGATGCGCCCAGCACTGAGGATGCTGAGTCGGATAGAGTCCCTCTGACGGCTAGTGCTGAGACTTTCGGTGCCGCCCTCTCTACAAACATGCATGGAGAGCGCGTCCGAGACAGTCTTCAAACTGTGTCAAGCCTTGAGAACAACCCATCTCGGGGGCGAAACATGAGAAGTCTTGGGCAAGACTTGGATCCCAACTTTAGGTCTTCACGGCACCGTAGCTATGGCGCCTCCCTCGATCCTAAGGACTATCGCCGGTCCCGATCACCCTCGACTTCTGGAGCTTTATCACGAGCTGGTTCTATTGTACGAGCCATGTCACAAAGAGTCGTCAACATCAGTGGAGAAAGTGAAATTATTGATCAACGTACATCACGGCATCATTCGCGGTCTCGCTCTCCCAACAGACCTGAAGGAAATGGCCTGCACGACGCTCCGAATTCGATGCTGGTCGATACCTCATACCAGCCCCAACTCCTTCGTCGGGCTTCTGCAGAAAAGGCAGGCCAGTCTCAGTATTTGGAGGCAGAAGCGCCTCTGCCCGATCTTCCTCGAACACCACTTCCAAATCCTCTCAAGGGCAAATCGCTGGGAATCTTTTCACCCGACAACCCTCTCAGAGTCAAATTCTGCGATCTCTTGGTGAACCCCTATACAGAACCTATCCTTCTCCTTCTTCTTGTTCTCCAAGCAATTCTACTTGCAGTGGAATCTGCATCCGATGTCTTTGCTGACGGTAACGGCCGCCCAGAAAAATGGGCTGGAAACGGTATCGACTGGGCCATGCTCGCACTCTTCATTATTTTCACCCTCGAGCTGATGGCGCGCATCATCGTGTCCGGCTTCATATTGAACGCCGCCGAATACAGCACCATCGATCGCAAGCGAGGTGTCCGAGCCGCCATTGCAGACCAATATCGAACTGTCTTTCAGCCGGAAAGGCAGAAATCAGTCAAGAAGTCGTCGTTCCATGCAGAACCGTCAGCTATCTCTCGCTCCCTTACAACGTTTATGCAGGGACAGCAAGCTTTACCGCGCACAGTCGAGGAGCAGCAACGATTTCAGCTTGCACGCCGTGCTTTCCTGCGTCATTCCTTTAACCGAATCGATTTCGTTGCCGTTTGTTCGTTTTGGATCACATTTCTCCTCAGCATCACTGGGCTCGAGACCCGTCATAATCTCTACGTCTTCAGGATGATGAGTTGTCTTCGTATTTTAAGACTGTTAGCGTTAACTAACGGTACGGCAGTAAGTTTATGCATGATCATTGTCGTAAAGCTCGATACTTATTGCCTCCTAGATCATCCTTCGAAGTCTGAAGAAGGCGGCACCTCTGCTGGTCCGGGTTGCCTTTCTGTTAACCTTCTTCTGGTTACTCTTTGCTATCATCGGAGTGCAGAGTTTCAAGGCCAGTCTGAGTCGTCACTGTGTCTGGCTTGATCCCCTAGATCCCACGAACTTGACTGTCTCGTTCACCAACGAGGAAACGTTTTGTGGTGGATACTTGAATAACGACACAGGTAGTACTATGCCGTGGGTAAAGTCGGGCGACGAAGATTCAATAGAGAACCTCATCAACGGTACTGGCGAGGGTAAAGGGTTCCTCTGTCCCCGAGGTTCCATTTGTCTACAACAGGGCAATCCGTTTGGCGGAACGGTCAATTTCGACAACATTTTCAACTCGCTTGAGCTCGTCTTTGTCATCATGAGCGCAAATACATTCTCTGACCTCATGTATTACACCATGGGTTCCGACTACACCCACGCGGCACTTTTCTTTGGCGCTGGCATTATGATCATGATGCTTTGGCTCACCAACTTGCTCATTGCTGTCATCACATCGTCGTTCCAGGTCATCAGAGAAGAGAGCAAAGCCAGTGCTTTCACTGCGGACCAGGAGCCCCTCCCGCAAGCTCATCCCGAAGATTTTAGGCGAGCATCTTCTCTACAAAAGATGTACCACAAGACGCGAGCAATTTGGGTCATCCTCATCTCCTTGGGACTACTCTGCCAGGCTTGTCGAAGCGCAGAGATGTCCAAGGAGCGAGAAAAATTTATCAATAACACGGAAGTCGTCGTGACGATACTTCTTGATATCGAAATGATGATTCGATTTGCCGCTGATTGGAACTACTTCCACAAGAGTGGCCGCAACCTCTTCGACCTTGGTCTTGCCGTTATCACCTCAATTATCCTGATCCCGCCCATCCGACGAACTAGGGCTTATGCCTGGTTGACTGTTTTCCAGATCGTGCGAGTGTATCGAGTCGTTTTGGCAATTCCCATGACCCGCGAACTCATCCTACTGGTTCTGGGCAATGCCACAGGTATTGCGAACTTAATGTTCTTTGTCTTTTTGATGACCTTCTTGATGGCAATTTTTGCTGTTCAGCTCTTCCGGGGCGAAATCCCCGTCTATGATGACGGTGAGCTCAATCGCATCTCTTTCTACACCATCTTCAACTCCTTCTTGGGCATGTACCAAGTCTTGACCAGTGAGAATTGGACCGACATTCTCTACAACGTCACATCTTATACAAGAGCAAAGAACACGTCGTGGATTGGTGCGATTCTGCTGATTGGATGGTTCATCGTCGCATTCTTCATCTTGATTAACATGTTCATTGCTGTTATCCAAGAGAATTTCGACGTTTCCGAGGACGAAAAGCGACTACAGCAAGTCAAAGCCTTCCTTCAAAGACGAGACCTGGGCAGTTCGTCCTCCAGTAACCTCGCTCTTTCGACCATCTTCGGGTTTGGGAAATCGCGCCGAAATAAAGACCCTCTCGATTACGGTCCGGCAACTGTAGAAATGCTGCTCAAAGATGCCGTGGTCCGCGAGTTTCTGGACGATCAGATAAACCCTGCCCAGATAGATGTTCGAGAATACCACGCACCTCAGAGGAGCACGACGACACTATTGGGCGACGCGAAACCTGGGTACCTGTTGCTCGCTTGGGGGAAGTTGAAGCGCAAGTTTACAAACAAGGAGCCGAACCCCTTCTACTCGGACTTCCGTTTCGATGGGGTAAATGACACATCGGACCCTCGTCAGATGGCCGAACAAGTCATGTCTGCGACCATGACTCGAAGACGGGCACAGAGGGAATACCTTGCCAAATACCCCAACTACAACACATCATTACTCATCTTCAAGCCCAACAACCGCTTTCGTCGTCTGTGCCAACTCTTGGTAGGACCAGCACGCGGCTACGAACGTACCGATGGTGTTCAGCCCAATACAATTGCGTGGTATACATTCACCATCTTCATCTACGCCTCGATTGTGGCCATGGTGGCATTGGCTTGTATCACGACTCCGCTGTACCAGAAAGAATATCAAGGCACCAGGGAATTCAGCATCAGCAATTGGTACATCTGGACTGACATGGCATTCGCTGTCATTTTCACTATTGAAGCTGCCCTCAAGATTATCGCCGATGGATTGGCCTGGACACCGAATGCCTTCCTGCGTAGTACGTGGGGCTTCATGGATGCGGTTGTGCTCGTTACCCTTTGGATTAACGTTGTTACACTCGTCATCAACGACGGTGCTATTTCGAGAGCTACCGGTGCCTTTAAAGCTCTCCGAGCACTTCGGCTTCTCAACGTCAGCAACCGCGCGCGAAATACCTTTCACGACATGATCATTGTAGGATGGTGGAAGATTCTGGGTGTAAGTACAGCTCATCAGCGTGGGCTTTTGGCTACGACTAACTTGAACAGGCTGCTTTCGTTTCAATGTCGCTGCTCATCCCGTTCGCCATCTACGGCCTCAACCTCTTCAATGGCCTGATGCTGACCTGCAATGACGGTGGCGACGGGATAGAAACCATGGACAACTGTTTTGGCGAATTTGAGAGTACGCCCTTTAGCGACGACTGGCCGATGATGGCACCACGGGTGGCATCGAACCCGTACTTCAACTTTGATGACTTTGGCTCATCCTTGTTCATTCTCTTTCAGATCGTCAGCCAGGAGGGCTGGACAGACGTATCTTTCGCCTCGCAAGCCATCGTCGGATACTACAAACAGCCTCGGGATCTGGCCTCCCAGGGAAACGCACTCTTCTTTGTGGCATTCAATTTGATGGCAACTGTATTTGTGCTTACTCTGTTCATCTCGGTTTTCATGCGTAACTACACGGAGCAGACTGGAGTTGCGTTCCTAACGGCAGAACAGCGTTCGTGGCTCGAGTTGAGAAAGATTCTGCGACAGATTTCACCGTCCAAGAGCTCGTATGATGATTCTGGCAAGAGCTGGAAGAAGTGGTGTCACAAGCGAGCGATCGAGAAGAAGGGCAAGTGGTATCAGACCATCACGATCGTTTTGGTCCTTCACTTGATCCTTTTGGTTTCAGAATTCAGCGATGAGCCTAGTTGGTGGTCGATAACTCGCGAGGCCATCTTTTTCTTCTTCATCTTAATGTTTGTGGCCAATATCACCATCCGCATCATTGGCCTAGGCTGGACTCGGTTCCGTCGAAGCTCTTGGGACATGTATTCGCTCCCTGTGGTGTTTGGCGCCTTCGTGGCAACGCTCATCCTTTTCTCGTTCGAATCGAAGCAAAACGCATACGTGCAGTTGCACAAGGTTTTCCTGGTTGCCATCGTTCTCCTCGTCATCCCTCGTAACGACGCACTAGATCAGCTTTTCAAAACGGCAGCGGCCAGTATGATGGTGATTGGCAACCTGCTCGCGACCTGGCTGGTTTTCTTCCTCGTTTTTGCAATTGCCTTTACACAGGCTTTCAGCTTGACGCGGTTTGGCGGAGAAGAGGGCACCGACATCAACTTCCGCACTGTTCCCAAGGCGCTTATTCTCCTATTCCGGATGAGTCTAGGAGAGGGCTGGAATGAGGTGATGGAGGACTACGCTAATATCGAGCCGCCGTTGTGCGTCGAGGAGACACGTTTCTTCGACAGCGACTGCGGCAGCAAGAACTGGGCCAGATTCCTCTTTATCTCGTGGAACATTGTCAGCATGTACATCTTTGTCAACCTGTTTGTGTCATTGATCTACGAAAGCTTCAGTTATGTCTTTCAGCGGTCCAGCGGTATGGCGGTTGTTGACCGTGACGAGATTCGGCGGTTCAAGGAGGCCTGGCGCAGTGTTGACCCTGCCGGGACTGGATATATCACCAAAGCAGCATTTCCTCGCTTGTTGGGTGAGCTGTCAGGGGTCTTTCAGATGCGTATCTATGAGCCCGAGGACAGCGTACACTCAATCTTGGAAGACGTTCGAGACGACACAAAGCTCACGCACCGGGCATCCATCACGACTACGAGTGGATTCACTGGCATTGACCTCAAGAGACTCAATGAGCGGCTTGCCAAGTTAGACGTGGTCAAGATCCGCAGACAGCGGCGTCAATTCAAGGTGTTCTACGAGGAAGTGCTGGTGTCTGCGGATCCAGACAGAGGTATCTCGTTTACGAGCGTGCTGATGATTCTTGCTCATTACAACATCATCAGTGATAACAAGAGTCTGAAGTAAGTATTCTGGTTATGTCCTCTCTCGTCGCATATCTCGGAAACAAAAGACCAGATGACATTTGCTAACATATTATCAGACTAGAAGAGTTTCTGAGACGCCGGGCAAGGCTCCAGCGTGTAGATGACCAGGTCCGCCGAGGCGTGGTACTCGGCTTCTTCGACACTCTGTAAGTTTGGCGGATAGAGATGAAGTGATGGCAGTGCACATGACTAACCCTCCTTAGATATTACTCGAGACAGTTTAAGAAGTACATGCAGCGCAAGAACTCGGGACGCATGACGACAATTCCACAACTTGACATCCCCGAGATCCTGGTGGAGGAGGATGTTAGCGGGGATGAGGCAGCGGGGGCAGCACCACGATCGCCAGTAGTTCAGTCATCGGCCCACTCGAGCGTGGATGTGAGCATGGATGGTCCCCGAAACTGGCTCGGGTCCGTGGACCTGTCGTTGCATGACACGGCATGGCATCATCCCCTGAGCTTTCCACGGTCATCATCACCACCGTCTGGGCATCAAGCAGGACCGTCGGCGTTCAGCTTCGAGCTCCAGGAGGACGACGAGCCAAGCCAGCCAGCGGCGAGGACAACAGCGTCAGGGATAGATAGGGATAGCAACAACCTCGACCTTAACCCTTCCCAGGTACGGGGCATGCTAGACGACTCGGTATGGGGAGACAGCATCCGACGCAGTGTTACAGTGCGTCGATCACAAGAGCCGGGATACCGATACGGGGATCTGGACTGAGGCTCGGCTACGTAAGAGGCATGTTTTGATGTGGTTTTTTTGTTTCAATTGTTCATGATGCAGTGAGTTGTGCTACATGTAGTTGCAACGGGCATGAATCGGAGTAGGGGAATCAGTCATCAACATGAGGC
>JABFEV010001647.1:0-23555 GCA_013618395.1 Fusarium domesticum
AGCTACTGGTTCTCGTAAGGCTACTGTACCCAGGCTGGCCAGGCACTGTCAATGTAATCAGCAGCAGATCGGTTTATTTAGTTGTACGAACGCCATTCCTGAACCCCGGGACGATTACGTAGTGAGTGGCCAAAAATCAGACCAATCCTATAACTTACTTGGGTGCGCCTCTATCGTCGATGATTCATAGCCAAGTTGATCAGCTGTGAGAACCAACGTCTGGTCAAGATGCGACCAGTGAGTAGAAGGAACGGAATGTATTTGATAGGATGGACTTGACCCCCAAAACGCCAGGACTCACGCAGTAGTTAAGAACGCTGATCTAGATAATAAATGCCATCCATCTGCCACGTAGTGAGAAGAACCGGCAAACGCCGCTAAGAGATTGTTATGGAACTGTCTAGATTGCCAGCCCCGAAAAGCCTGGCAAAGACCTCGAAAAAAAAAAAAACTTAGACAAATGGCTTGGTCATGGCAGGTCTACTGCATGAGGCAAATCAGGCAATTCGTGATGGCTATCTTTACTGGTCGTCCTCTTCTTCTCGATCGAGATTGCGGGGAAACGAACTGGGCAACCTTGGTTTTAGTGCAAGTTTAATATGGTATTTGCAGATGAAGAAACCATAAGACAAGCGCTTTCGGGTGTCGATCAGAGTTGACATTGACGGTGATGTTGCGACCTTCCATTTTCAAGGGCCGCACGAGCGAGTACTTTCGTCGCGGGGTCAGAAACCCACCTTACAAACAAGGAAGGCGCACTGTTGAGCTTCGCCTGCTGGACATGGACATACATGGAATGGACCACGGGCGGTACCTGCACAACGACCTTCAATGTCCCTTCCTTTTGTGCCCATCTGCGCGCATGTTATTAGGTCGTGTCAACAAACACCATATTTTTCAGATTTGACCTCCTTCATCAACATCTCCGGGCTCTTTTGAACGACGACCTCCCAAAAGATTTTGTGTAGTGGGCCCTTGTACCAACGGCTTGCCGACTCGTCTTGTGGTTCGCTCTTCCACGTGTGTTACACTGCATCGGTGCCTGCCCTGGTCTCTCAAACATGGTTTGAATCGGGTCCAGGCATTGTCAGGCTCGCCATCTGTCTTAGCCGTCTTCCCCGTCGCTGTACCTAAAGAAATTATTTACCGAGACACTGGCACCATCTCCATCCGTCGCCTTCGCCGAGACTCGTCGGCCACGGCCGTTGAACCCGAATATGATTCTTTACCTCGATGGCCATGACAGCGGAATGGACCCATCGCGCCTATCCTGCCGAACCTTTGGAACCGGTTTCTTGCCAAAATGCCCAGGAAGGAATTTCGAGTTGTCGGATCTCAATTATGGTCCCCTGACTGCGCCGGACTTACATTACTAGCGGCATCACCATCGCTCACCCTGATTTCCATCCAACAACACCCATCAACCATCCATTGTCACGCAAAATCGACGGTGTCCTGCAAAATACCCTAGCAAAGCTTTAGCTTCCACCCGCTAGCGTGGGGAATGGTGTGACAGCCTGACCTAGTCATTTACCAAGGGGGCTTGGGTTCAGACTCCCATGTCTTCAAGCCACGACTATCCGTATCTGCTCCTGGTTTAAACCAGAGGGGCGTCTACCGTTGGCTACCTGCAGTAGGGAGATGCCGTATAATGTTGCGTTGGTAAAGCGTAGCTCATCCAAGTCTCTCTATTCAGCTCCATCAACGAGATGCAAACCGAGCTGAATGCTTCATGCAGCCGAGAAATGCTAATGAAGTTGCGTAATCTTTTGCCTTTGGGCATAGGCAACTCGAAGAACTCTGGGTGCCTTCCTATACTTCATTGGAGAGGCTCCAGAGTGTAATTACATCAGAAGGTGTGGCTCAGGTTTGATCGACAATCATCATACCCTATTCATCTAAACAACTACTCGCCCTCCACAAGAGGCGAAGACAAAGCAACACTCATCACTCAACCCCTCACCTGTACCAATTGACAAAGATGGTGTGCTGTACGAGCTGCCGTCCTTTATGCTGTAGCAATGAAGACTGAGTTCTTCATTGTGTCATGTCCCATCGATGCTCGATGCTCGATGCACTTCTCTCCAATGGCTAAGCTTGATCCAAGCAGACCAGCCTTTCATCCCTTGTTCTGCTCTGCGCCTCCATCATTTCAGCCCCGTCTCCGCTTCGCTCGAACTCAAATCAACCTAGCCACTTTTGTGCCTAAGCCAACCCTTCCATTTCACTGGAACCACGATGGCCGCGCCCTTGGCCCAGGTCCCGGCTTCAGCTCCCAGATTACCGTACATCTAGGGGTTTGTGGATTGGGATTTTCCGAAATCTGGCTAATGGCTCTTGAATGTCCCAGGATTCATTCTGACCTTGAGTGGCCATGCTCTCTATCCACACCACGCTTTCACACGCCCATGCATCCCAGACTCAGAGCAACAGAAGTTTCGCACACGAGATGACAGCAGAGGACCAGAAGAAAAGCCACCGCTCAATGACGAGTCACGATATTGTTGTCACGTAAGGTTAATTCCTACACAAGTCCAACTGTTTTGGTGGTGGCGTTTCGCCTGCTTCATGGCGCTGAACGGATGGATATGTATGCTTCAGAGAAAAGCCGTTTTCCACTCAGCACCCAGGGTCCTCTCGCCGTTTGGGCCCTCATCTTGTCCCTAGCGTAGCCCTGCAGCTCTTCCAACATGACAACGGGCGGCGGCTTGCACCAGCCAGCTTCTTCATCCCCGCCGACTTGGTCGCTGTTGTCCCAATAGGGCTGTCCTGTCCGCGCTTATGGGTCGTTCCGTTCAAGGCCATTGTACAGAAAGTCTCAATACATAATTATAACACACCCCGCGACTTCCTTTTCGCCCTGCTCCAACAAACGAGTCGTCGTTGGCGTAGCTGTCTCTCATTGTGGCGGTCTTCTTCCTCTTGGCTTACTCTTAAACTACGGGCCTACCGTTCAGACTCCTCCACACGACCTGGTATATCTCCACGGACACCCGTTCTCTTTCGATAAAAGCAAAGACGTCAAACCCACCCCCCCCTCGGCGACCAATCTCAGTCTCTTTGATCTTCAACTCGACTCTGGATTCAACCGCGCATTGCTTCATTGACCCAACCTGCGACAACCACCTGACACCTTTGCCGGTCCTCGCTTTCGACTATTTTGAACGAGATCTAGATGCCATCTTTTCGCTACAGAGCCGTCGCTATCCTTCCTATCAACGACCTACAACACGGCCAAATGTCAGCGTCAGCAGTATGTTGCTACCCTAACCCCTTGCCTCCCCTTCTCTATGTGGTTTCCCCTCCTAACACTAGGCTTTGTTGTCTGTAGCAGAAAGCCAATCTTGCCAGGATAAGAGACAACCAGAGAAGGTCACGGGCTCGTCGAAGAGAATACCTTCAGGAACTTGAGCAACGTCTTCGGGCCTATGAACTCCAAGGAGTCGAGGCCTCGTCAGAGGTCCAGCAGGCCGCAAGGAGAGTTGCCGAGGAGAATCGACAACTTCGTGGACTACTGAATCGACACGGTATCGACGACGATTACATCTCCAATTACTTACATTCAAGCTCCATCGCCCAGTCTGACCCAAATTCCTATGCTCCAGGCAATCCTGGCGGAGCCGTTCGGTCACTGCAACATATCATCGCGCCTAGGAGACCCGTCCCTCTCGATCCAAGTGTCTCTTATGTTTTGCCTCCACAGGAAAGTCGAGAAGCGTCCATTGCTAGTGTTTCAACAAGCAGCTCCTCACCATGGGAATCATCCCAGTCCCTCTACGGCGGGCATATCTACGGACGTCAGCTACCTTCTAATGCCCCTCCCGCAATGGCGCGGCCATCTATTCCGTCTCAAATGCCACAGCAGCAATACGCACCTCAAGCCTTCCCCGGTACACTAGTGCCACGGACCGAAACATATTCTCCGATCATGGCTAATCACGGTGCCATCCTGGATCCCCGCCGACATAGCTATTCTGGAGTACCAATGACGGGAGACAGTACTCCAACAATGAGCTACACCATGTCCATGACACCCTTTCACAATCCTGTCAGATCAGATGATAACCAACCAGGACCCTGTTGAGAACACGGAGAGGGATGGTGGCATGACTGTACGACAAGAACTTGAGCATTCATCTCAACTGACTGGCGCTCCCACCCACACAAATCGGGGAACAACTGACACAAGAGACTGGGGTCTGGCTCCACGAGATCCAGGTGGAAGAGAAGGGGAACATCAGGAACGCATTGGTGCTCGACTGCCCTCGATTCAGGCATGATTGTTGTCTCTTGTTGCCATCGACCCAAGGTATATCCCCAAGAGCTCAAGCCTGGATGCATCCATCTGAAAGCGCCAGGTACAGAACTTGGATGTCCTGTCGATCGAACCTTTGCGGGTGTTGAGAGAACAACGGCGTCAACTACCGTGTCAACCCTACTACATCTGCTACACTACACGTACGAACAAGGAGAATGTGGCCTATGAACAAACCGTTGTTCAGTCACAGAGCAGTCTCAAAGATGACAAAGGTTAAAAAGCACGCTAGGAACAACAGCAACTTGACCAGTTCGTTGTTCCGGAGGTTGAACAAACAAAGATGACGAAAATATTGGCTTGACCCGACCTGTAAAACGTCTATATGTTCAGCGAATCCCGCGACGAGAGATGACAAACCTAATGATACTCTTCAATACCAACCTTGGGCACCACAGAACAGTTTCCGTTCGGATAAGACCATGCCAATCGGTTCCCCTTGCGCAGATGACGATGACTTTGGTCAACCCCAAAGTTCTCGATCTTCTGTACACTCGCAAATAAGAATTCAACCCCATTGCTCATATGACAACAACCCTGTTCCTGGAACTACGACCCTAGCACATCGAGATGGCCGGCTACTTAAGCGTAAGAGCTCCTGCGAAGTTTTTGAATTCCAAAAACGACCAATGAGACTCAAAGTCGCAACCGACAAGACGATTACTAGATTCAGCATCAATTTGACTTCTGGAAGCAAAGACATACCACAAATCAAACTAACCCCCCCGTCGCCGCTATCTACAATACTATTCCGTCGGGCGCACGCTGGTTGGCCTCACAAGCCCAAGGATCGTTCACGACTTTGGCCCACGCGAGCATGTCGAACAGTATCAAGCGCCACTGGCTTGGCCTAATTGATAAGTTTAAGAGCAAGGACGAGCAAGGGGGCGTGAAACCACAGTTGACGAGGATGGTGGAAGCTTTTGCGGTGGCCGCAGAAAGGGAGGAGGTGGATGGTTTTGGTAAGTCTTACACCTCTTCCATGGATGTGTTGGATGATCATGCTGACGACGAAAGGGAGCCTGTGGCGAAGGAAAGTCGGCGTCGGCCCAGCAAGGTAGGATTGACCTCGCAATCAAAAGGCAGAGACAAATCCAACTCTCAGGGAACAGATCTACTCTCGAGAGATCTGGCCAAGCTACAACTGGATGACAACGTCATGCTCAGCTCGCGGGAAGCCTATCTATCCTCGAGAGGTCCAACCAAGCCGAGATCAGACGGTGAACACAAGCCTACCTCAAGGGAAACAGATCTCCCCCCTAAAGATCTAAACTTGCCGCGAGCAGAGAGCAAAGACAAGCCCAACTCGCAGGAAACGGATTTACCCTTCAAAGAAGACTTAGCCCACTTGGAAATTGTCGTCTCCTGCCTCGACATTCTCAATGACCTATGCGAGGCGAACCCTAACCCATCCTATGAGGTGCAATGCGACCTGCGAGCGACCCTCCGCAAGTTGCCCAATTTCATCAGCAAGCGCGGTTTTGCGGCAAACCCTGAGCGGGCACACGCCTTCCTAGTAGCGCTCAATGAACGCGACGAGGCGACCAGATGGGGCGCCTTCACCGAGGTTCATGAGTTGGCCGAACAGCTCAAGGCAATGAATAAGTTCCAGAAAAGGGCCATGGCTGAGCCTGTGGAGAAAGAGCCCAGTGTATGGGAAGTCTGAAGCTCACAAGACCGGCCCTGTTGTACACGATGGAAGACAGACAGAACAGAACAGAACAGAACAGAGTAGCGAAGAGGGAATGCATCTAGTTGGCGTAGGATGATACCCCTTTCTTGTACTCTGGTAGTGCAAGAAAACCAATGAATTTTTGTATTTCGTAAGAATAACTCCGCACCTATCCGTGTCCCAAATCCAGTAATGTGTGATACAAAGCCAGCCATAATCTATGAAAATCGAACCAGGAGGCAAAGACAAAGAAGAAGCAACCGCTGTGTTGTTCCCTTGTTTCTTGCTCAGAGAAAATAATCTGCCACCGGCTTCTTTGCTGGCATGCCCCTCGAATCCTGGGGCGCAGCCTGGAAGACACGATATCGTCTTGCTGGACCACTCCTGGGCGTCAAACCAGCCTCGGCCATGACGCCTGCTCCACCGTCGCTACGTCCGACCTCGCCGTTACTACGCGCAAACATGCCCGTGCCGGATTCGTCCTCGGATAGCTCGAGGACAGCGGCCACGTTACCGCAGCGGTAGCAGTAGTTGGGCGCGGACCATACCGTCACGATGGATGCGTCAAACATTTCCTTAAAACCTTCCATGACGAGCTGGTGGGCGCGAGCAATGAGACTTAGGTCGTTGCGGTGGTTGAAAACCTTGACGATGTCGGCGCCGAACAGGAAGCCCGCGCCTCGTGGGGAAAGACCCCAGCCGTCGATCTCGTCGGGATCTGACCACAGGAGGTCGCACATGGCACCCTCGTGAGGGACCTCCTGCTTACGATCTATCAAGCGGATCTTATCAACTGTGTCGATCAGGGGACTCAATCCGCCGTGGACACACAGAACGGCTCCAGCTGGATTGCCGACGGTACCGTTACTCGACCCCGAGGCACCTGAGCCAGGAGGGCCGGTCTTGTCGCCGGCGCCAACGCCTGGGTTTTGCGCCTGGTCCTGTGAACCATCTTCTGGTCTGCGTCTGGGAAAACGGCTCATGATGGAACCGTTTTGGTCGCAGACCTCGATCTCTGTCTCGTCATCGACGGGCTCTGCACCAGGCGAGAGAGTGTTCGATGCGCCGAGGACAATGGCGCCCAGGGCGAGGTAGTCAAAAACATCACAGCAATACCGCCACACGTTGGCGCTGCCGTATTTTCTAAGGCACTCGTCGTAAAAGCCGTATACGGTGGTGATCTGTCTGGATTCGTGATTGCCGCGGATTAGGGTCATTCGATCGGGGTATCGAACTTTGAGGCAGAGGAGAAGGAGAAAAGACTCTAGCGAGTAGAAGCCACGGTCGACAAAGTCGCCTACGGAGGTAGTTATATTAGCAAAGAGCGAAAGGCTGTAGCGGTTTGGGATAGCAGGCGCGCATACCCATGAAGAGGTAGTTTGTGTCGGGAACGTCACCCCCGACTCTGAAGAGCTCCATGAGGTCGTGGAACTGTCCATGAATATCACCACATATCTAACAGGGATTAGTAAAAATCCTGATGGTAGAGAACAAAGGCTGCATCACGTACTGTCACTGGTGCCGCCACCGTAACAACATTGCCTTCTTCTATCAATAGCTCCCGAGCTTTGTGGCAGAGTTCGCGAACTTGTGCTTCGGGGATCGGTCGACATGAGCGAAGTTGCGCGATGGCCCTGAGTGCCCTAGTTAGTAAGAGAGCTTGAGACGATCGGTGGCTAGTGGCCAAGGGGCTCTCACTTGTCGAGGTCGCTCATATTCGGGAATGGATAGATGGAGAAACGAAGCAACTGTGGGAGAGAGATGCGCAAGTCTTTGGAGTTGGTCTTTAGTGATGGCCGATACGAAAGATCATAATATGTCGTTTAATTGAGACTACAGAAATCGCATTTACGATAATCCCTTGGCCGCGACGGGGATAAGAATTAGTAGTGAGGTAGAGAATCGGTCGTTGTTGAGTTGAAATGGTGAACTTGCAACCAGGCGCGACGAGGAAACGAAACTCTCGGACAGTGCCAATGTTGTGTACACTATGTACCTGCCTGCCCCGCGGGCCCCCACATGGAAGTTGCCTAGAAGGTGCCCGAGCATGCACAAATCGGACTTATGTATTGCCGGCATCCGTCACGACTGTTCGTCAACGGCTCCAGCCAATTGGAAAAGGCCAAAACAATCAAGCATCAAAGTTGTGCAAGTTCTGGGTGTCTGTCCACTTATCCAGCTTCGAGTGAATTTGAGCGTCGGGCCCACGGATCGGATCACCTACACAAATCCCTCCCAGGCGCCAATTTGGTCATTACGTCGCGAGGACGATGCTACGGCCATTACGTGAGTTCCAATGGCATTGAGACTCTTCCAATTTAGCAACTGACGCCCAATTGAGACTATTAGAGCTCCCCTCGCGAACCATTCCCTCCCGTCACCACTCGGAAGCGACATCATGCCACCACTTCTTCACCCCAAGTCGCGGATGACTTCATCGCTATTCGCAACCACGGTCGTCGCCTGCTTCTTCGTCGTAACGCTTCCGCATCTACTGCCCTGTCCTGTGCCGCGAGCCCGGTTTGCCGATGGAGAAATTATGGTGGACGAGAACGGTCGACGAATGCGATGGAAGAGAAAGGACGCCAATCCCGAAGTAAAGAATGGCATCATGCAGTTCGACAACACGACAGCAGAGGAGGTCGGCCTTGCGAACGATCGAGTCAGGAGAGAGTGCCCACTGCCCAAGCCAGGAGGCATGCTGGGCGAGTGGATGGGCTTTCACAAGAGCGAGGGAGATGAAGGTCGATGATGGACAAGAACCAAGAGGCTAATTCGACTACTGTGAAGACGATAAGGCACCTTGAAGTCAGAAGTTGAATCCTCTACTGCATCATAAATACTCCCCATGTCTAAACGAAAAGGAACCGACATTCAATCACAGACTTGAAGACAAGAGAATTCGATGCGAGTGGACCGTGCTGAGGTACTCGGACACGGTTTTAGACGAATGGAAAGAGAAGGGAAGCTATATATTTGCCCTGCGGATTGACGTGACTTCTCCTTGTACGTTGAACAAGGCCATTGTTTCATCTGTTACTTTCGATAGGGCCCTAGAGGTCATCATTCTGTACTTCACGCCATGAGTATTTCTATACGTCTTGGAGTAAACAATGTAAAAGACAAAACTGTGTTCAACTTGACGACGTATGAAATGTAACATAGTTTATAAGAGCATAATGTTTCGGTCTTGTCATCAACTATGAATTTGGATATCGTTGTACACGACGGATCATGGCCGAATATCATGTTCTCTGCGTATTTAGGGCGCTTACTAGTTACAATCTAAAGATTTTTGTTACCAGATACCAATTTAGTCTTATATAGGCATTTATTCTACTCTAACTAGAGTTTGTTCCAAGTTGCAAGATTCATTTAATTAGTAAATACTATGAGCATTTGTAGCAAGCTCTCGACATAGAAAGCAGCTATACGCATCATCTTCCAAGAGGCAGAAATGAGGACGATGTGCCAATTCATTATAGCGTGCCTATATAAACAGATGTTGGATATTTGTTGTAGCTTCATTTAAGCTTTGGTGCTTTCATCAACCAGGTGCTTGAAGTTTGTCTCGTGAAATCATCACCACTCAGGCGTGTGCCCCCATATAAGGCCATCCACAACTAGGTACCTGCCAACAGGTGAGAAGGAGTGACAGCCGAAGTAATATCTCGTCTACTTAAGGTTGATGGAGTTAAGGCTGGATTTGGCAATCTCTATCTCCGTTTCCAACAAAGATAATCGCGGTCATTTCCACCATTTAATATATAGAAAGCTAGAGTTGTCTTACAACGGTTTTGGTTTAGCCATCCATCACCCATTAAAATTAAGACGGAAAAAGTGAAACAAACCAGAAAATATCAAGCCTTGACTCCCAATTAGTGAAAGCGGCCCTAGAACAAAGGACGATGACGAGTTTAGCGCTCTTCAAGCTCAGTGAGATCCAATGACACAATCCGGGGCGCACAGACCACGTGTACTCGAGGCGCCGGCTATGGGAGTCAAGTTTCAGGCCTTCGTCCTTGGGCTGTCAGTCGTTGGGAGACTTGAGATTTGGTGGGCGGGACGCTGAAAGTCTAGGTACCCCCTTGCCTAAAAATACCTACAGGCTGAAGAACACCCCCTTGTCAACCTTCCATGCCTGTACTACTATGAGGTGAGCCTCCGCCAACAACCTGTTGGTGCTATCGTCAACACGCGCGCATTCATTTTCCACACTCAACGGATCATCTAACCAACCTTTTGTCTTTCACTTCACACCTCCACCAACTTCTCTTCCTAACCCTCTCTCTTTTCTTCATGTCATGACTATTGCTTTCCCTCACTGAAGTCTTTTCACTTTAATCCTGCGTTTCTGCCGGCTCTGCAGTGTCTACTCGTTTTTCTTTCTACCTAGTTTCCTTCTGCCATGCCCACTTGCCTAAAGCTTGCTTCACCTTTACTTTCGCAGGCTCGATAGACGACTAAGATTTAAACACGACCCGACCAGATTCGACTCGACTCTACTCAAATCTTAGAACTTGATACTCGACTAGCCCTTTGAGGCCATGGCAACCCCGTCGCCCCCGAGGACAGGCACAAATCACGAATCACACAGCAGCCACGATTCAAGAACCTTTACCAACAGCTCTGTCAACAGCAAAACACCTCGACACCGCCCTCCTCGATCTCTCCCGCGTGAGTCGCCCCCTTTTTCGCACCCGTCGCCTTCATCGGACACATCTGAATAAGAATATGCGCTAACACAATGCCGCAGCCTGGATCGATTCTTATGGAGAACAGTTTGGCTCCGTAAGCGATGACCAGCTCCGCCTCCTCTCACCACCCTCCCGCGCTGTCAAGCCACAACATAACTCAACCCCGAGCGATCCCGAGCGACGAGTATCAAAAGATGGATTTATAGATCCCGACGATCCTTTAACAGGACAGGCGAAGGCGACCAGAGGGAAACTCCCTCATATCCTACGTTATGGGCGTGCATCGTCTCGCGGCAGGAAATGGGACCATTTACGCTCAGCCGAACCCGTTATTGTCCCTGGATACAAGCCCGCCCTGACTTCGCAGTCCAAAATCGCCTGGCAAGATTTCGTTCACTCTTCTGCCTGGGGACGCCCGCCTAACGAAGAGTCCCAGGTGATAGGCATCGACCAACTTGAGAAGCTCCAACCCCATTTCAACCTCCCGGCATATCAACCATACAATGCGCAGGAGGCGAAAACGTCAAGGAGGAAGAAAACCCTGGCACCTTACAACCGTGTCTGGAATATGGTTATCCGGCATTCACTCGCGCCACTGTTGTTCCGCCTGGTTGTCCTCATCACATCTATAATTGCGCTATCGATTGCGGCTAAGATCTTTGAAATCGAAGACAGGGACGAGGGTGACACTGCAGAGGAGACACAATCTTTGGTCGCTATAGTCGTGGATTGCGTGGCAGTTCCCTATATCTGCTACATGGTCTGGGATGAGTATACGGGAAAGCCGCTGGGTCTGCGATCCGTTAAATCCAAGATCTCGTTGATCCTGCTGGATCTCTTCTTCATCATATTCAAATCAGCGAGCACTGCCCTCGCATTCGAAAGTCTTGTCTACCACAACCTGACTGACAGCGCGGTTCGGGCTCTTTCCAAGGCTCTGGCAGCATTCATGTTGATCGGGTTGATGGCTTGGACGATGAATTTTGCAGTCAACATTTTCTGCACAGTTGAGCGCCTGGGCGGAGGCGAGGATGACGACAAGAGGATGTAGGGCGAGTCTACTTTTTTCTTTCTCTTTTTCTTTTGTTTGGGCAAATGCAGGGTTATCTCGCTGGGAAACGGGCCAGGATTATTATTTGGTACAGCACATGCATTCGATCAGCGAGCAGTATTAAGTTGATTTTTTCTTTTTCACCAGAGTTACCTGTAGTAGTTGGCACTGTTGTCATCTCTTTCGTATTGTTAGCGTTTTGAAATAAAAGGAGTTGAGGTCACAAAGGAGGCATGCGATATGCTTGTTTATATCTAACTTGGGACGACGTCTGGACAATGAGCGACATTAAACTGATGGCCGTAGGCCTTTTGTGAACAAAGGATGCATACTTATTGGAACAAAGCCGTAAATACCATATGGCATCTATTCGATTCGAAGAAAGAAGGAAAGGGGGTTGTGGTTTTGCTTGAATCAACCTTTACCTGAGCTCGTTATCGTGATGGTCTATCACTTACAGTAACGTGGGCGAGACAAGAGGTCAATGCATCGTGGTTGTAGCCTTGTGGCGCAGGTGGCTCCCAGGGCTGAAAGTCATCAACACACCGTGCGTAGATACGTAGTGATGAATCAGCTCCCTAAATTATGGGGCTCTCTTTGGTGTCTCTGTGTCAGCTCAGAGCCTAATCCTAGTCGAAACGCAGGCGGCCATGCCTCAGCCTAAGGCGGTAGGAGCTGGCAAAACAAAGCGCTAAGCTTTAATCGGAAAAGGCCCGCTCCTTCGTCAGTGGCCTTGCCTCAGCCATACGCTTGAATGAGATGAGCTGCAACTGGCAACTGACTACAACTGCACCTGCAACTTGACTGCCTGATCCTCCTCCTCCTCTAACAATTTCGACCTTCTCCTTCACCCTGTCGCTTTACCATCTCTTCTTCCCCCATTCTTTTTTTGTACTGTGACTCAGCTGGCCTGTCAAGCACGGCGTGAGAGCATCTGTCTTCTTCGCGGCTCGAATACCCACCCCCGTCGTCTCATCTTTCTCTCCCCTCCTTCCGTCGGGTCGATCACTCTACCATTCTTCAGCAGCTTGCTCTACCCTAACTTGCTTGCTCGAAACCTGACCGATTGCGACGAGTCTGCTTGCCCGACCACAAGACACTTGTATCATCTTTTCGCGACTTGACTTTACGAAAATATACTAAACACGGAAATACTTGTCCTTGCCGTACCGCTTTTGCGACTCACACACCAGCGCTGACGACATCACCGAACCCCTCGGTCCCAGCCCCGCCTCAAGCACCTTCGTTGAGCCGCCATCACTGTCGATTACCAAGTATACGATGGCTGCTAAGATGGCTGCTCCGAGCCAGATGCCCCCCATACCTAACAGGGAGGATATCGGCGCGACGTGAGTTGGCTGTGTGTGAACATTCAGGCTCCCGCCCCCCGCTAACAAGCGTAGATGGACTTACCTCCAGGCTGGCATATCTCGTATCATGAACGATCTCGAACAAGGCATCGATATGCAGATGTACATGGGTGTTTACACGTATGTTGAGCCGTGCAATGCAACTCCCATTCTTCCAAAGCTAATCATGATATCACAATGTAGTGCCGTTCACAATTTTTGCACATCACAAAAGGCCGTCACCATGAGTGGCGGTCCTTCGATCCACAGCAACCATCGAGGAGGTAGGCGATATTTCTGCTAATTCAAGCCTTAACTTAAATGCTGACTCGACCCAAGCGCATCTGCTCGGCGAAGAGCTTTACAACAAACTTATCGACTATCTCAAGCAGCATCTCGAGAGTCTAGTGAACCAAAGCAAGGCACACACCGACGAAGCTCTGCTGTCCTTCTACATCAAGGAATGGGGCCGATATACCGTTGCCGCCAAGTACATCCATCATCTGTTCCGTTACTTGAATCGCCACTGGGTTAAGCGTGAGATCGACGAAGGCAAAAAGAACATCTACGATGTCTACACACTACACTTGGTGCAATGGCGACGAGTTCTCTTTGAACAAGTCTCAAGCAAGGTTATGGACGCTGTTTTGAAGCTTGTCGAGAAGCAAAGAAACGGTGAAACCATTGAGCATGGTCAGATCAAGCAAGTCGTGGACTCATTCGTATCGCTTGGCCTCGACGAGGCCGACCCATCCAAGTCGACGCTGGATGTTTATCGCTACCACTTTGAGCGTCCGTTCCTTGCCGCCACTAAGGATTTCTACCTCGCCGAGTCTAAGCAGTTTGTTGCCGAGAACAGTGTTGTTGAATACATGAAGAAGGCCGAGACTCGCCTGGCCGAAGAGGAGGAGCGTGTGCGCATGTATTTGCACCAGGACATAGCAATTCCGCTTAAGAAGACGTGCAACCAGGCCCTCATCGCCGACCACTCTGGCCTATTGCGCGAGGAATTTCAGGTGCTTTTGGACAACGACCGAGAGGAGGATATGGCCAGGATGTATAACCTCCTGTCGCGTATTCCCGACGGTCTTGACCCTCTACGGGCACGATTCGAGGCGCATGTTCGAAAGGCCGGCCTCGCTGCCGTGCAAAAGATTCAGTCATCAGAAGGCGACAAACTGGAGCCCAAGGTCTACGTTGACGCTCTTCTTGAAATCCACACACAGTACCAAGGTCTCGTGAAGCGGGCCTTTAACGATGAGCCAGAGTTTACACGTTCTCTTGATAATGCCTGCAGAGAGTTTGTCAACCGCAATGAGGTATGCAAGGCCGGTTCCAACAAGTCGCCAGAGCTGCTCGCCAAGTACACCGACGTGCTGCTGCGAAAAAGCAGCACTAGTATCGAGGAAGCCGATCTAGAACGTACACTGAGCCAGATCATGACTGTTTTCAAGTACATCGAAGACAAGGATGTCTTCCAGAAATTCTACTCTCGCATGCTTGCTCGACGATTGGTCCACAGTAACTCCTCATCCGACGATGCTGAGACTAGCATGATCAGCAAGTTGAAGGAGGCCTGTGGTTTCGAGTACACCAACAAGCTCCAGCGCATGTTCCAGGATATGCAAATCTCCAAGGATCTGAACAAAGACTTCAAGGATCATCTTGAGGGCGTTGAGTACACTAAGGCTGTCGATTCTGCATTTTCCATCCTGGGCACCGGCTTCTGGCCTCTCACAGCCCCCAGCACCGACTTCAACCCACCTCCGGAGATCGCCGCCGAGATCGAGAGATTCTCCCTCTTTTACAAGCACAAGCATGACGGCCGCAAGCTTACTTGGCTATGGCATCTTTGCAAGGGCGAGATTAAGGCTGGCTACTGCAAGAACAGCAAGACGCCTTATACCTTCCAGGTCTCCATTTACCAGATGGCTATCCTCCTTCTCTTCAATGACAAGGATGCCTATAGCTACGAGGACATGCTTAGCGCAACACAGCTGAGCAATGAAGTGCTGGACCAAGCACTAGCCGTTATTCTCAAGGCAAAGGTGCTTGTCATGTCAGGGGCCACGGGCGAGAAACCCGGTGCTGGCAAGTCGTTTCGTCTCAACTACGACTTCAAGAACAAGAAGATCCGGGTGAACCTCAATCTTGGTGGTGTCAAGGAGGCGAAGCAAGAGGAGGCCGAGACCAACAAGACAATCGAGGAGGATCGCAAGCTCGTTCTTCAGGTATGTTTCAACCACACTTACTGTATGCTGCCCAACATGCTAACTCCTCGTCTAGTCCGCCATTGTGCGAATCATGAAGGCGCGAAAGAAGATGAAGCACACGCAGCTTGTCAGCGAGACCATCAACCAGATCCGTTCGCGCTTCGTGCCCAAGGTTAGCGACATAAAGAAGTGCATAGAGATTTTGCTCGACAAGGAGTACCTTGAGCGTCTAGAAGATGACGAACTAGGATACCTAGCATAGGTAAATAATATGCTTGCATTCCAGATGGCAGATCTCGGGCTCTTCCTGGGTCATGCTCATCTCATCGAAAACCCTTTCCTGCACTTATTCATGCCTATCCTACGCATAACCACTCTCGCGGCCTGGCTTTCATGAAATACTTGGAAGGCACAATTTTGGTGCTTTATACTTTTTGTTTTCCTTGCATTCCTGGACTTGTGACGACGGCAGCGGTTATTACGACGGACGGGTACATTAGATAGTCGTATGACACGCTCTACGCAAGACAGGATGGACTGACACGGCCTTTCTCATGCACTCTTAACCCTCCATACGCTCTCCTTTCTCCATCTATTGTTTTGCATTTTACTCCCCTTCTAAGGTCAATGATGGTTCTCAGGAGTTGTGTCAGCAGGAAAGCGGTGTTGTCAGCGGGGGAAACTGCAAGAGCGCAGAGGTACATGTTTGCCGTCGGTCATGTTGCATTGATAAATGAATAAAAAGAAGCTTGGGAAGATGGGAAGCTAGGATCATACAATACACAAATCATGACTATCGGTACGTGAGATTAGATCGGTTTTCTTTCTTACTTATGTGAATTAATGACTGTTAAAGGGATGTTATCCCATATCCGTGATATATATACGTGATATGTGTCGTGCATAAATATGCGTCGAGGTCGCTTACCTGTTTCCTTCGTACACCTATCCTGAATTTCGCTTCAACACCTGCGACCATGACTTCTGAACGACCTATCCGAGTCATCCGCATCAAACACCTGGCTTTGCTTCTTTTATCTTATCCTTTGATCCCACCACGTCCTCCGTGTGGAACCCATCCGTGTCCTTCTCTGGCACCGGCGACCCAGATGCCTTGGAGTCCCGCTTGTCCGGCCGGCCGGGGGACTCGCTTACCCCCGACAGGATGCTCTCGCTAAAACTTGCACCCGTTGCCGGCCGGGGTACGGTGTCTTCCGATGAACCACCCCGTGAACCAGGTGCGCTGATCATCTGATAGTCTCTGTCAATTAAGCTCGTTGAGACGGACGATCCTGTGGACTTCTCGGCCTTGGGCGAGGCCTTGCGACCCCAGCCCGCGCCCCAGCCACTCGTTCGGCGCTTCTCACCCGCCCACGTGGCCCAGCTGCCGATGTACGCACCCGCCCGGGCGCCGGCAGTCTGCGCTAACTGCTGTGTCTTGCCAGCTTCATAGTTGGCGGTGCCGGGCGGTTGCTGGTCTGGAGAATTGGCGCGATTCTCTTCAGCACGGCGACGTTGGGCTTCACGCATAGTCTCCATATCCGAGTAGATCTTGTTGAGCATAAAAGAGGCCTTCTCGCGACCAGCGGCAAAGTTACGACCAAGAACCTCACGACCCTGGGCGAAGCGTTCATCAAGATGTAGCTCCTTGACCTGCTCTGCTATGCGGCGTTGAACGTCATCCATAGTCAGGCCTCCGGCACAGGGATGTCGAGGGTCGACGATATCAAAGAGGTGCGAGTCGGTATTCGAGTTCCACATGCGGTAGTTCTCCGTCCTTTTCCAAGCCTCTACCCACTCGTATCCAAAGTCGGCAATGGGGTCACCCTCAACCTCGGGGAGCATGGCTCGAGGGTTATTGGGATTCGCGTTGAGGTGGTTGTGATACTTGACCGAAGATATGAGAGCGAGTATGTACTCTTCGAATTGGAGTCTAATAAACTCCTCGCTTCCGACATACTTCAATGTCTTTGGTCTACTGGGGTTGGCCTCATCCCATGTCTCGTTGATCTCATGAGTGAGATAGTCGATCCACCTTCGATCAGCAGCAGTGAGCGTCAAGGCGGTACGCAAAGGCAAGGAAATGATGTTGACCGAATCCTCGTCGAGATTGATTAGTATATCACTGTAGCGATCCTTCTGCTGTAAAAGGAGGGAGTTGGTGCTGCCGACGATATAAGACTTGGTGCCAAAGTCAGCGAGTATATCGAGTTGCTGCAGAGGTGTATACGGCCCAAAAAGGCTTCCCTATATGTAAGGTTAGCAGCCCCTTGTTGTTGTTTCGTCATCGTATACAAACCTTTCCGAAGATCTGCAATGGGAGACCCATGTAACAAAGAAGGGAATTACGGTCACTGGTCCGCAAGCTGGTGGGTTGTGATAGGTTCTTTTCGTAGTTGTTGAGTTCTGGATCCGCGCTGTCTTGGAGGTTACGAATGAGGCCGGGTATCAAGGAAAGGAGAGAAAATTGCATCATGCACAAGCGATCACATCTTGAACCGAAGAAAAGCATCTGGCCAGAGGTTAGCAAGACGATCTCCAACGCAATCGATGATTCGACTTACCTTGGGCTGAAGAAGACAGCACTTGAGCAGTACCAGCGTCTGCCACTTGAATTCATGAATCAATTCCCGAAGGCTCATGCCGAGGTACTGATCTCCATCAGCCTGGTCGTTGAGGAGGCCCCTAACCTTTTCATCTGCAAGGCTCTCTTGAAACCTTCGCAGAATCTCAACGTCGGTAAACTCCTTCTGGGCGAACCAGGCTTGTGTCACAATGCTGAGGCGCTCACGGAGCATACCAAAGAACTGGGGGCTGTCGGCAATGACCACGACGGCCTTTTGAACGGTCGAGCGTGTTACGTCGGCAGGGCGGTTGATGAGCTGCTTCGAGTCGAGTTGCCGTGTGCATGATATTCCAAACAGCGATGTTGCAGGCTTCTCGGCGGTCTCCGGTCTGAGTAACGTGAAATAAGAAAAGTCCTCCTCAGACCTAGGTAGGATATCAGCACCGAGCGTTTACTGGACTGCCAGCGGCAGAATGGTAATACTCACGCGTGGGCTCCATCACTCAAAGCCATAAAGGGCAGTAGAGACCAGCCATAGTCGTTTGCGGGATCGGATCCCTCGTCAGCTCCGAACCAAGTCTCGATTTCTGGGCCCCTCGCATGATGAAATCCGACGACAGTGACAAGAGGGATGAAGTCTGACTTGGCGGACGAGGCAGGCGACGAGGGAAGGATGGGCGAAAGAACGGGTTTGAGGTCGTCGATGACATCAGATGCATTGAAACCGGCGGGTGACTCGTCGGAGCTCATGATGGCTTGCCAGAGGATGACGGCGTTCCCAAGGCGTGAAAGCTGTAGACTCCAACTTCAGGGCACCGCTATAGCCCGGCCATATACCCCTCTCCCTGACTGTGAGATACGGGCTGGGTCTGTTGGATATACTGCTGCCGGTGCAGTTGTGTTGGCCGTTATCGCGAGGATCGATCGGGGTTTGAAGACGGTCGGTGATTTTCCAATGTGTATATGCAACAGGAGGGGAACGCAAAATCGTAGCGGTCGCTGAGGTAGCTCGTCAATGTGACCCAGCCAATAAACTATATGGGCCCGGAAATGTCAGGGCCAATATAACTAGCGTTTCGGTTGAAATGATGTAGCGCCGTACCAAGTTTGAACGATGGTCGATATGTGTATGTTAAGTAAGTAGCGGGTGCCGAGTGCGCCGATAGTATGAAGATGGCCGAGAACAACAAAGGGGGGTTCGAGAATAATTAACAATGTCGAGCCAAATGCTGGACAAGCTGCGATAGATAGGATCCAGTCTTTTTTTGTGTCGCACAGCGAGGAGCACCCCGTCTAGGTTCAGGTGATGATAGAGTAGGTATCCACTTGGTACATCAGTGGGGATATGTGCTGGAACAAAGGATGGAAGAGTGTATAATGGGTAGAATAGATGAAGTCGAACGCACTAAACACAAAACGCTAAGCTAAATTGTAACGTCGATAGTGAGATTTGGTAGACTCAATGAACGCATTCGGGGGAAGGAGAAGAGAACGACCAGCTTGGAGGTTCCAGGAGATGAATAGAAAGAGAAGCAGGGAAAGGCATTGACTAACCCAATGCAAGGAGCTACGTTTAATTATTATTCGATGCCATACCGCCGTTAACCAGTCATATTATTCACAAAGGTATCCACATTGAGAGTTTATGGTATAACTCGCGGCACTTGGTTCCACCTGCCTGGCATATTTCAGTTTCCCTATATCTATCAATGTCTTCATTCTACCTCGATTTCATGTGACAAAGCACCTACCTTGTCAGTCCGAAATCATGAACGAGACGGCAAGAATACCTGATCATACCCAACCTAGCATAAAACATGTCGAGGTCGGCTCTTCCCAATCCAATCAGCTGCTGCGATGCATGTAAGGTCGACGTGTCTTGCATGTCAGAGTGGACAGTTCAGCTCGCCTACATCCAATCGAAGACTTTTGATGATGGCCACTCTCAAAACTACCGAACCAGCACGCTGCTCTCAATATTGTATTGAATCTTGTTCAAAAAGCAACCAAACAACAGAATGCCTTTGGGATTTGGGAGCTGGCGAGTTTTGTCCGAACAACTCCCAGCCAATGACATCAACATTCTCGGGTGCTCTCGGCTATTAGCATCTCCCTCATCAACATCAGGAAATTCAAGAACATTTCCAATTATAATGCCCAGTCGACAAGAGGTGCAATCTAGATCTCATCGCGACCTGCCAGACTCATCTGAGATGCCGATGCTAGTCACATTCGCAATAGGACTAGCCCAACAAACCTGCCACCTAGTGTTTTTCAGCCCGTCGTGGCCACAGCTCATGTGGATTCATTAGCACACTCTGTAGTCTACAACTCACTTCAAGGCCGTCCAATAACGGCCGTTGTAGTCTAACTAGGTTGCGCTTGCAAACCGTGCAAAGATGCTGTTCTTGAGTAATCACGCTAATCGTATGTCGCCAGTCTTGGTTGCTGGGTCCCTCGCCATCAATGCATGGACACAAGACTAGTACTCAACGGAGCAAGATCTCCCGAGATGCTTTCGAGGCCAACGAACCCGCACTTACTTGAGTCTTTGACGCAGAGTTGAGGAATCCAGTGTCGGATAGAGCCTTCGGATAATGTTTATCGTGTGATTGTTTCGTTGCTCCAGCACCGAGGAGCGTAACCAGCTGAAACCCCTTATTTCAAAGTCTACTGCTCCAGTGCTGACCGAGTCAACCAACATGAGTCAACCGACACACCCCATTACTGATAAAGATGGAATTCGCATTTCCAATGGTTTTGGGGGAGCTAAGTCGTATCGAGCACGGCTGAGACGACACAGAAGTGCAACATCTATCTCTTCCCAGCAATAGGCAATTTCCTCACTATAAACCAGCAGGCCAGCAGCCACGTAGCATATAAGTTAGTATTGCCACCATGTGCGTGAAGCCATCGTGGCTGAGTTACTGGGTGATTGTGGAGAGTAGCCAATGTCCAGTCAACGCTGGATTCAATCTGATACTGGGCAGTCTACGTGGTGAAACAGTTTTTCTGCCATCCTAAATGAGTACAAATAATCAGCTCCTCGGGCTATGCGACAATAGCATACAATACAGTACCTCCAGCTTTCATTCATCTGTATATCGAGTCGGAGGCGCTTGCATTTCACGCATTCCCATTGTTCGTTCACCTGTGGACTAGAAGCAAGTAAGCGCCCATGAACAACACTAAGAGCCTCGTTCCAGAAATCGATGGGGCGAGTAACCAGTGTCGGAAGCGACAAAGAATGAATTTGAAGTTGGGGTCAACATTAGGTCTCGCGTCTGCCCCCTGCCCCAATCCCTGGGTTGCTCACTCAGCTAAGGCTTGGGTGAGTGGTGGTGTGTGGAAATGGTTGATTATCTCGATTTGTTCCAATACGCAAGCTGATACGGATACTCTTGGTGGCTTTGAGAATTAGTCCACGTCCGTTCTCAGCTGCAACGATAAGGAAAACGGACGCGTTTTGGAAGCCTAGGTTCAGGTAGTAGACAGAATTCGAGAGAAGACCGATGGGTCATCGACTTGTATTGGAGTCTGTCCATGGAATGCGGAAAAGGTAGTCTCCACCGCTGGGCGAGGTCGGTCCTTGCCGTAGGAAGCGGCAGTGGCAGCGGCAGCGGCAGCGTCTCTATTGACAAGCTTGACAGGTTGAATCCCAGATGCGGTTGACGTGAGGAATGAGAAACCCAATGGCAGAGTGACTAAGCCGCTAACACATGGCAGCCCTCACAAGCTCTCCCACATTGCACACCCCCCTAAGTTAGAGGCTAGGATCCAAGGCTAAGGATTAAGGGCTCATGAGCTCCACATTGAATCTGGTCGTTTAACATCAGAGGCTTTAGGAAATGGAAATACTGGCTGAACAAGTGTCGTTTCATTTGTGCCAACATGTTGTACCTGCCGGGATCCTTGAATACAAGGCATAGGGCATAGGGCAACTAGACAGTAAATTTGCCCAGCTGCGAGTGGTGAGGCCATTATCACAGTAATACTGATGCCGTTTTGCTCGCTTACTCTTTTGGGACCAAACCGTTGAAGGACAGGGCTGCGCCAACAGCTCGGCGCAAATTACAGCAGACCAACCGACCAAGAAGCGGGACAATTAGAGATGTCATTCGTTCGACATGATGTGCTTTTTGTCATTGGTTTTTGAAAAGATCCATTAGGTGTGGTACACGATGCCTCTGTTATCATGGAGCTGCGCACCATCGCATAAGGGTCAAAATCGATGGACAATAGACGCGGCCCAGCTCGAAAAAAATCAGGAAGCAGACAAAGAAATTTACTGGTGCAAACATGACTGAACGGGGTGTGGGTGAGTTCTGACTGTGCAAGGTCTGGTTTATCAACGGACAAAGGATGAAAGACAAGGATGCAGGGACCTAGAGTCCAGGCTTTGATCTCTGCGCATTGTTCCTTCCTGTCTCCTACGTATCCAGGTAGTAAAATACGTCTAATTAAAAGAAAAGAGTGATGATAATCAGCTTTCGCAAAAGGGATTCTTGACCGGGGGGGGGGCAAAGTCACCTCGTTTCGCAGTTGCCTTTTTATTATCGTTAAGGATGCAGGACCACATCTTTGAATGGAAATACTATGTACCGATAGTAGTAAATGGCCAGACAATGCCGGCAAGACCTAGGCGTATAAAGGAAGGACCCGCGATGTATATGCCCTCAGCAACCGACATAGGTCAGTTAGTGGTTCTAATGTCGGTGCCAGTGAGGGAAGGTTGAATCTCAAACGCCCTCGAAGCCGGGCAACCCGGATGCTTTTTATTGCTCCGGGCGCAGACTCACGCTGAAGATTGGTCCTACTGCTGACAAGTCTCTTCTGAACATGGTGGGAGGCACGGAGGCACCTGAGAAAGGTGCTACGTAGGTACCTTGAGGATGTCTTGCCTGATGTGGAAAGAGCTGTAGGCACAGCCAGGTACAAGTTTTAGACTTTCTCACCTCGTGCATCCTCATTTTACCACCTTATCTGGGGTCTTGGTCTTCAATTTGCTTCCTCTTTGTGATCATATCCATGAATACCTACAAGGTAGGTAAGAGTGGGTTAGTAGTAGGCAAGTGCTGTGAGTTCAAAGGTGAGAAAGGAAGCAATCAATCGCTCTCCACCACTAGCCTTTTCCCTGACGCCAGAGCTTTTTCTATTGATGCTGAGTCTCCAATCTCAAAAAACAACAAAACAAATTCATTTCCAGAATCCAACGCCACACACAAGCATACTCATTTTTGTACTCAACGTTCAATACACAGTAGGCGCTCACCTACCAGGACACGCAAGCACACACCTCACACCTCTCACACATCTCACATACACACCGGGCTTCACACTACGCAGGCCAACAATAGGCCACGCACGCCTCCTGTACCGAATCCATTCATCATTATTCAGTGGCCATCGCCCGCCCCTACCCGCTACTGAACTGGACCACACGCCCCCCCCTACGGATACAGAAACGGGAAAAGCAAAAAGCCTCAGGGCCCCTGGGACCCCCCCAACGCCCACGTCGCTCAGAGCAGAGACTCCAAGGCTTCCCCTTCCATCCATTCATCCACTCCAGCTCCCCCTGATCTCTCCTCATTCTGGCTGGGTTACGCTACCCACGCCCCCCTGCTTTCGCCCAAGCTCCACTGCCAGCTTTCCTACGCCAATTGGTGCCACCCGACGCCGACCTTCTCCCGTC
>JABFEV010001649.1:0-10056 GCA_013618395.1 Fusarium domesticum
CCAGAAGAGGTGTCCTTTCACTCCCCGTGGTCGCCGACGCCGTCCGCCTGTGAATAGTCACGCCAATGTGTGATGCCGCTCGGGGAGGCATTCTGCTGGCCTCATCACCGAGATGCTGATTCGGTCCGAGACCTTGCTTGATCTTAAAGACGCTGGCGCGCGAGTTGTTGAGAGGCCGCGCGGCGCGGTTCGCAGGCCCGAGACGTAGATTCTGTCTCATCTCGTCCAGATTCGCCTTGACGAGGACAGGGGGGCCTTCCATGCCGCCGTCCGACGTCCTACGCTTCATATGAATGGCTGTCTTGGCCGCGTTATGGAACCCACCTTCGTAGTTGCTCTTGAACGAAACGGCGTCAGCCTCGGGCTCGGAATTTTCAGCCACATCGACAAGAATCGTGGTGTCGACATTCTTCTTGCTGGCATTAACTGCGGCGGATGCAGCAATAGTGGCGGCAGCCTCGGCGTGTATGCGGCGGGCTCGGGGGGCGGGAGTAAGACGGCGTATAGCTTTGTGAACATCGACATAAACATCAGATTCATCAACAATTTCCCTAAACAGGTCAGCGCGGTGAACGATCGACAAGGCCAAGTAACTTACTCTCCAATCAACTCTTCAATAACATCTTCCAAAGTAACAACACCAAGCGCACCGTGGTCCGATCCAGGAAACTCCGAAACGAGCACCATGTGAGACTTGCCCTCCTGGAAGAAGTTGATAATGTCTAAGCAGCTGGTCTCGGGACGCGTCTCGACAATAGCACCGAGGGGAACGTCACGAACGGGAATCTTGTCTTCGGGATCATATGTGATAAGCGTCTTGACGAGGAGCATTCCAACAAAGTCCATGGGGCTTTTTGACCGGTAAATGGGTATTCTTGAGTATCCCGAGGACAAGATATCATCCATAGTCTTCTCGTCTAGGACGTGATCCTCCGCAAGGGTGTAAACATCGGTCATGGGTGTCATGACCTCAGAGACAGGCTTGTCCTTGAGGTCGAGAACGGCGGTGATGATTGTGACTTCATCTTGGTTCAAGCGTTCAGAAAGGTCGCCAAGAGATTTGTGAAGAGTGACGAGGGTCTTGAGTCCACTCTTCTTGTAAACGGTGCCGTGGTCTTCACCAAGGACCCAGTCGAGAAGCTTGGCGATGGGCCACGAGATAGGTCCAGTAAGGTACATGAGGGCGAGAACGGGTTTTGACATGTAGCCACCGATGGGGAGGCCAAATCGGACGCAAACTGATTGGGGGACGACTTCGCCAAAGATGACTGCTTTGTTAGCCAGCGTCAATCAGAAAGCTCTAAAACATACCGATGAGAATAGTGCTACCAACAACAGCGGCAACACCCCCGCCAAGGGTTCGATCCAGCACGACAGGTAATGATTCGTTGACGATAACGTTCGAGAGGAGAAGCGTGACCAAAACCCAATGTTTTCCTCGCTTCAATAGCGTAAGTACGCGCTTGGCATTACGATGCTGCGGCTCGTCAGGGTCGCCCGACAGAACTTGAAGGTAGATGCTATCCTGGCCCATCAAACTGGAGGGAGAAGATTAGTGTTGGCTGCCGAGAGAGGGACTCCTTGAACACGTACGCGATCGTCAAGCCTGCAAAAGCACCGCCAAGAAGCACCAAGGCCATGGAGGCCACACAGAGGACCCAAAGACTTGTTCCATCGCTCTTGGGATGTTCTTCGGTAGTGATGGGATAGGCAGACACGGCAGTCAAGCTGGCGCCAAAGACTCGGCCCATGCCGATGACGGCCGGCCGAAGAGAAGCGTATCGAGTTGAGCCGCGCATCGTGAGATGATGCAAATGGCCTCAGTCGTTGGCGAAGTGGTTTACCCCTTGACACGGTGAGATAATCCAACCTTTTTTTGGTGTGTGTGAAAATAGCAGTTCACGTGAGCTGTTGTTTGGCGGCTACCCGGGAATAGAATTAAAATGGTAAAGAAAAGATGTGTGAGAAAGGATCGTAGGGAAGAAGAGTAGGTATGGTCAGAAATCGATGTCGTTGAATGGGTATGTGACCCTCGCACTCAAAGCGCACTTTGGTGATGAAGAAATGGAGTGGGACGAACAAGTTGGAGCTGCATCGATTTATGAAGCGATGACGCCAACAAGGGAGTTTCTTAGAGCGTTTAGGGAGCTGCAAGCTTTGATTGGTGAGAATGGACGAATCACAGGGGTCAATCCCCCGTTCGTCTTACGTCGCCCACTGAACTCAAGTTATGGAGCCCTGCCGTGGGCCTATCCATTATGATGCTGCTGAAATTGCCTTCAATTGCGCCCAAATTATTGGGTAGATCGGGTGAAGCCATCTCGAGATGTACGATCTATGAGGACCTGGGAAAAATGGTTTGTTTTTCTAGAAATCTTGTGAGTTCTAGAGAAAGTTTCCTAACACTAGATCAGACATCTCACACCTATTTTACACAACCCGTCTCACGTTCACTGCCTTATCAATACAGCTACAGAAATATCTTGACACGTTCCTTGTAATTTAACTATTTCTTAAGTACCTGGGTACCCCACCGCGCCCGACTGCACGCAGCAGCACAGCCCCTTCTTCTTCTTGTCTTGGTATCATTAGAGTTCACAGTCTGACCAAACTCACGTCAAGAACACCAGCCGAATTTCTCAACCCCTCCAAAACTTCATCACCAACTAGTCCGTGGACACCCAAGATCATCAACGCCTCATTGCCCCTCGGGTCTTTTGGAGTATCCTCACCTCTAGCCTGCGGGTCAAGGCTTGCCACTTGCATGAATTTGACGTTAATCCCGTGCGCCCCGAGAACCATTCCCACGCCTCCGATCTTGCCTGGCTCGTCGTAGTTGTGCAGGATAATCAATGTTCCCTCGGGAGTGAAGGCACCGTTGAACCGGTCCAGCTTGGAGATGAAGGCTCGCTCGTCAGTTGCGTGTCCTTCGATTATCTGCTCGCTGCCGCTTTTACCAGCTTCATAAGACCGCAGTGTAACCAGGTTGGCGTATGTAGGCTGTTGCGAGCCTGAGTGCGTTTCACTAATGACGATTCCTTTCTCTCGTGCGATGAGGTTTGCGTTGACAATGTTGATATGAGAGTCACTGATGGACGCGACAAGACCCTTGACGAGTGCCGCATACAGAGGCTTGGTGTTTGGCAGACCGGCCAGATCGCCATGGTAGATGAGCTCGAACCGCCGACCTCCTATCATGCCGCCTTTGCTGCGGACGAAATGCTGCGTGTATAACCTGCCCATCTTCTCAACAAGTTGCACCGACGGTTGCAGCTTGCGGTACTCTTCAGGGAGGATGATGGGTGCGTTGACGGCGCTAGTTGGTAGGCCGCCCTGCAGGATTTCCAAGACCTGGGTGCACACATCCATTGACACGTTCTCTTGTGCCTCGACCGTTGATGCGCCCAGATGAGGAGTTGCAACAACCTTGGGATGCTTGCTGAGCTGTGCCGCTATCGACTCTACAGGTAATGGTTCTGACGACCAAACATCGATGCCAGCACCAGCAATCCACCCCTCGTCAAGGGCCTTGATGAGTGCAGCCTCGTTGTAGACGCCTCCTCGAGCAACGTTGAGCACGCGAGCTGTCTTCTTCATCTTTTGAAACTCTGTCTCGCCAATCATGTCCAGTGTGGTGGCCAGCAGAGGTGTATGAATCGTTAAGAAATCAACAATGGGCAGCAGCTCTTGTAAGTCAGATACGAGCGAAACTCCAGCTTGACGAGCCATGTCGGCACTGGCGTAGGGATCAACGGCTACGACAGTCATGCCGAGACCCTTGGCCATCCTGGCGACATTCAAGCCGACTTTTCCAAGGCCAATGATGCCAAGTGTCTTGCGGCTCACTTCGACACCAACAAGTTTGCTGCGCTCCCATCGACCTTGTTTGACGCTCATGTCAGCCCGGCCAATGTTTCGGGCCGTCGCGAGGAGGAGAGCGACAGTTTGCTCTGCCGCAGCAACAATGTTGCCCGAGGGTGAATTTATGACAATTATTCCAGCTGCTGTGGCGGCCGAAACTTCAATATTATCGACACCAACACCGGCACGGGCGACGACCCGAAGCTTCTTGCCGGCCTGCAAGACTTGGGCAGTCACCTGGGTTTCGGAGCGGATAATGAGGCCATGATACTCTGGGATCACGTTGACAAGCTGCTCGGGAGTAAGATCTTTCCGATGATCAATGTCAAAATAGGGAGAGAGCAGAGCCAGGCCATCAGCAGAGACCTTTTCAGGGACGAGAATCCGAGGTCTTGAGCTCATAGACGGAACATCGTAAGTAGCAGAAGGGGCCATTGTGAATACGAATGAGAGTAATGGAGAGAGAGGAGGCTGATTGAGTAGGTCTTTCTTCGGACACAGACTTTGTACATCAGGAAAACTGGCCACAAGCTCGAGTATTTGTATTCTCCGGACGATCAGGGCTTCAGCATGCTTCCAGACAGCTCTATAAAAGCGCCACGTCCGCATCCAATCCTACAAGCCCAACTCAGCCCTAGATTTGAATTCCTGACAAGACCAAATGCGTACTCCGTCACTCAACTCAATGGTCATCACTCGCCTCCCCACGCCAAGTGTCCCACGAGACGCGGGGGTTGGCGCCCGTTTCAAACTGTACTGCAGCGGGACAACAAGAGGATTACACAGCGGGCGAATATGGGTAAGACGTTGGGCGACATTTTCCAAGTTCGAACGCGGGGAGAGGAGGACTGCGCCTCTTGGATCTTTCCCCTCATTCCCCATGTTGAACTACTGCAAGCCACGGCCCGTCATGGAGATCGACTGGCTAAGCTTTGAGGATGATGGCATTGTGATAATGGTTCCTCCACCCCCTGCGGCATAGGCTGGATGTACAGATTAAGCTGGCTAATAGAGAGGCGGCAACCGTGAGGGAGAAGAGGCACTTTGCATCACGCGAGGAGAAGATTTTGTTGGGCAGGCTGTTGTCATTTACTAACTGCAGGATTTCTACGATAAGCCAACGCCAGTTAAAAATTGTCTTTTCCGGAAAACTTCTCATTCTGGACAACCTCGATCCAGTAGCCATCAGGGTCCAGGAGGAAAGCCACGTTCTTCATTCTGCCGTCCGTCAGTCTCTTCTTCCAGTCGACGTTCAGGTCCTCAAAGCGCTGGCAGGCAGCACCGATGTTGTCGACGGTGATACCTAGGTTGTGTCAGTAGTCTCATCACTGCAATAGGAGTAAGCGACTTACAGATGTGACCGAAACCCTGAGGCTCCTTGTTGCCGTCATGGTAGCTAAAGTTCTCGTCCTTTTCGGTTCCGTAGTTCCAGGTCAGTTCAAGAAGACCCTCGCGATAAGCGACATTTTGGTCGGACAAGTTGCCTCCCTCCTCGACAGGGTTCTTGCCAGGGTAGCCGAGGAAGTAGAGGTTGAAGCCTGCATCGGGATTCTCGATCTTCTTCATCAAGGTCATTCCGAGGACTTCCTTGTAGTATTTGAGAGACTTTTCGGCATCCTTGACGCGGACCATGGTGTGATTCTAATGGTGTCAGTATAGCATTCGAAGTATAGAGGGCACAATGCATACCATGGTGTAGGTAGAAACGTCAGTCTCCTTGACGTCTTCGGTCTCCTTGTAGCTATTGCGGGCAATGATCTCAACCCAATAACCATCAGGATCAAGAGCAAATGCAATGTTCCTCATCCTGCCGTCGGTGAGCTTCTTCTGGAACCTGTAGCCAGCATCCTCAATACGCTTGCAAGCAGCCTGGATGTTGTCGACGGCAATACAGGTGTGGCCAAAGCCACGATGAGGCTCCGAGTTACCGTTGTTGACCTTGTACTCAGGATCGTTCTCAGTGCCGTGGTTATGGGTCAGTTCGATGAGACCTTCCCTGTCAAAGACAGAGTTGCCGTGAGACTGGGCGTTGGGAGAGTCATAGCCCAGGAAATAAAGGTCAAATTTGTTATCGGGGAATTCCAGCTTTTTGACAAGGCTCATGCCCAGGAACTCGTAGAACTTGACTAGGGCCAGTTAGCATCAGATCATCAGGGTGGTTCTCTTTTTTTCATGTTGCTGACGAACCAGATTCCTTGGGATCCTTGACTCGAATCCTATTTAATACTGTTAGCTGCATGGTTTGGTAAGTTTAGAGTATGCATCGGCGGCTTACATGGAGTGATTGAACTTGTAGTTGTCGGTGTTTGTTGAAGCCATCCTGAACTGTCTGCTTGACGCAGTGGAAACACGAGGGGAGATATTGGAGGGAGTGATTGTATTCTGAATGGCTCTTAGGCGCTGTATGGTTCTAGCAGTGTTCATTGAATGGTGTTGCAGAACGGGATCAAGATTGATGTCAACGATGTAGGCGAGAATGTATCCGTATGGACTTGAGCCCCCCTCCGATGAAGCCCCACTTGAATGATGGAAAAAAAAGCTCTGACGTCAATGCATGTCAGCTATCGATAATATAACCACATTCTTTCTTTGAACTTGGATACTTGATGACTACTCACAGTTTGTATAATAAAATGCTAAGCTCGCAAGAAGACCTGTGCAATCTTCGCCTGTTGATTCTATGTTGAATCCTAGATTGTAATAAAATAGCCGCCGCCAAGCATTGAACACGTTGTCGGGATGCTCATCCATTGGCCAAGTCAGCAACGAGATGCTCACAACACGCTCAACCTAAACAGCATCATCATGCTTAGATACTGTGTATGAGTTAAGTTAGTAAGTACACTTTCATAAACTCGAGAAACATCGAAAACAAGTCCGCCTTGGCTTTTGTCTCTCCTCTAGTGGTCACTCCCTAGTGCCGAGGTAGCGGGGCCTTTACTTTCTAGACAATGAGCACTAACATCAGCCCCCGGCGGAATGGGCCTAGGCCAAACCTAACCTAGAATGGGGCCTTGCTGGGGGTGCTGCTACAACACTCAGCGCTACCAGTCGCGACGCTCCTCCTTCATCATACTCTCAACTACCCATATTATCATGTAAACCATGGTTTCCTACCGTCGAATTTCTTATTAGGCCTCTATACGGCTTCTCCAGTTTACTTTCGACGATCACTAAACCTATAAGACGCCATCTCTCAATCATGGAACGCTCGCGAAACACAATGGGTGACTTCAACACCATCATGGAGGAGGACGTCAAGGACCACGACACAGTTGACGCTACACCATTTGGAAGAACGTCTGTTCCAAAAGCCCGATCTATGTCTGACGGCGGAGGAACTCCTTCTACTAGATTATCACCATCGCCACACATTGTCGAAACATCACGACGAACTTCTAAAGATGACAGTACCATTCCCAATGTTCCGCAGCCCGTTACTCCCCGACGACCAGAACTCGCCCGTGGGTTTCCTATGCAGCTTCACCCTCGAGAGTTTACTCCGCCCGCCGCGAGCCCATATATAAAGCCTGCTCCTCTGTCCCCCAAACTCGACCATGCCCAGATCTACGCTTCACCGACAAATATGCTACCACGCCGTTCCCGCGGCCTGGACTTTTCCCGTGCTGCAACGAGCCTACATCATTCGATTCTTGCCGAGCAATCGTCTCCCGACTCTTCTCCCACGGCCGGGGGCCGGGCGATGAACATACCCCCTCGACGGAGTAACTATGGAGGACCTGAACAAACGTCGACATCTCTGTGGTCCGTCATGGCAAATCAGGAAAAGATGCACATCAGCAGCTCCCTCGGAAGCCAGGCGATAGGTTCTGACTCATCCAGTAGCTCAGACGATGATGACCTGATGGATGAGGATATGGACGAGACATATGTGACGACTCCTCAAGTTTCCAAGATTGGGCCCATCATGGGACCTCAGAGTGGACCCTTTGGATCACCAGCGATGAGCAGCTTGATGAGCTTCCAGCAGCGACAAAGACCCAGAAAGCAATCAAGAAAGAAGCGCGGACCCCTTGGTCTTGGATTCAGCGGGGCTTCAATGAGCAAATCACCACCGAGCAATTCAACACAAGCACGACGGGAGAGCATCAGTTGGCAGGCTAATCAACTACACATTTCTAGCGCGGACTCGGATGAGGCTCGCATGGGAGATGATGGGCTTGGAGATGGTCGTAATGTAATCCGACGCGTGGTGACACGGCGTGCAAATCTTCTTGTGAGTATCTTCTCGATCGATCAGTAGTATGAAATGTGCTAACAAGGTAGCCCAAAACCAAAACGTTTGCCCGTATTCGAGCTGCTCTGCTAGAAGAGGGCGCTCCAGCAGAATCCGAGTTCCGACGAGAGGCCGAAGTCGTCAAGCAAGTACGAGAGAGCGATATGGACCTCGAACCTAGGATTCCAATGGCCACCGATACGCAGACTACGACGGCCCCCTCATCGCCCAACTTGACTCAGCAAGATGGCCTTAACGATGTTCCAGAGGACGATATGATGGGTGACATGGCGATGGGGCTCTCGGGCAGCTTTAAGCAACAGGCTTTCAAGAACTCCAAGGGAAAGAGTTTCTGGGAGACATTTTCCGAGTCCAGCAGCACAGGAGGTGCTAGGACAACGCCTCCTCCAGTGGCGCTGTTGCCTCGGGGATCCTCTTCAGGTATCAGTGAGGATGTCATGATGGATTCGCCATCGGTAGGAAACACTGTAAGTTCACGTCCAAGGACCTGTTACTTTGAGGTCCCCTCGAACATCGCTGACCGTAACAGAATGGCCCTCAACCACCGAGCGCCGCAGAAATCACACGTCGCATCAATAACAAGCGTCGGCGTGAAGACGATCTTGATCCATCTAGCTTCAAGCGCCGAGCTGTCAGCCCAGGCATGAGTGTCCACAACTCACCCATCACGCAGAGTCCACTTCAGCGGGACGGCATGGCATGGGGCTCTCGCCCTGGGAGCAATGGCCACGACAAAGCTGGTTCTAGCGCTCCGAGTGAATCCGGAAGCACGCCAGGCAACCTGTCTGGCAACAGCTCTGCGACTGGTAGGCTTGGCAAGGGAAGGATTGGATTTCAAGGAATGGTTGACACCCACGATGGCATAATGCGGATGAGCATCGAGTAGTCAGCCGCAACACATGTATATTAGCGAGTAAGCCTTGAACCTGTTGCGGTCGGGCATTGGGCGGCGTTTTTTTTTTCAAGCGGAGACAAGGTAGATGTGTTTAATAATACCCGAGTGTATATTGCTATTTTTGTCGCGACTAGATACGGACCATTATCGCCTTGATTTCTGAACCTCCAACGCCAAACAAATGCTTAGATGAGCACAATATGTCCCAAACGCCTTTATGCCGTGATCATTATATCCCGACTCCCTCTTCTGGTACCGTCAACGTACCGAGCTTGTCGTCAAGCCAGTTAGCAAGCTCAGCTGTGTGACGACGGAGTGCAGCAACAGCCGCCGCCGTACCAGTAGAGCTCTCGAGGCTGGCCGTTGTGTGGGCACCAGCACTCAATACACTATCCTCCCCAGGGCTGCCAACATGCGACGACTGACCAGCGGATAAGTGGTCGGGGTTCTCTGACTCAGCAGAGGCTGGTCCAACACAGACAAACAATAGACCGCATTTCAGACGTCGAATAACAATCGTGCCCGTAGTTATCTGAACAGTAACCGTAGCCGGCTTGATTCCGCGAACCTTGGAAGCAGGATTTGAAGTCTGTGACTGCGATGGTCGGTCGTCTCCGTGGTCGAACTCATCCTCCTCGGTCGGTGAGCTCCCGATCGGGTCGGGCGTGCGTGAACCAGGGAGGGCAGAGGGCAGGGACGGTGCCGAAGACGAGTGTATCGTAAGAAGAGAAGCGGCGACAGTGGCGTGCGTGCGGAGGACTGATACCGGCAGCGGACTTGAGTGGGCGAGTAATTTGCCGTGCGAGGTTGTGAGGAGGAGAGTTGGATGTTGGGGTGTTTGGTTGGCGTGGAGAAAAGCTGTTAGACGTTTCGTTAGGAGGAGAGGAGGCGTAGGATAAGAGATGGACATTTTCGCAGGCGTTAGTATGTGGCAAAATGAGGAGGCTACCGGGGAGTGTTCGTTTCGTTCGGCTTCTGTCGCGTTTAACAAACAAAGGAAGATGTTGGATGCTGACTGGGTTGGAGGTTGGAAGTTTGGATT
>JABFEV010001653.1:0-14447 GCA_013618395.1 Fusarium domesticum
CCCCGCCCCCCCGGACTTGATTGACGGTGCACCATCCTCCTCCCTTGAATGAGTTTATTCATCCCTCCTTGTCAACAAACACTCCGTATCACAACAGCCATTCTTAGACATTCTTCGTCAACATCTCCCCGCCAAGTGCCAAGACTTCATTCCCTTTCCTCTATTGGGGCACTTGTCCTGCACTGCCCCGGTGCCCAGAGACTTGGCTCTTACCAGGGCGTGGCCATCTTTTTACTGTGTGCGTATGCAGTTAATACAGAATGCTTTCAAGACTTGCAAGCCTTTTTACTTCGGTTCCCTGCTTTTTGATCCCTCTTGAATATCCCTCTTGAAACCTGGGCACTGGGCCAGCTCCCGTATCTGTTCAAAAGTCCAGGGTCCCCATCCCCATCCCCATCCCCATGCCCACACTTTTGACTCTCTCTGATCCTTTCTTCGTTCACCTGTCGCCGATTTCTTTCACCTCTCGTTATTTGTTCGGTTTCTTCGACCTTTGAACTTCAATCTGGACCAAGACTTAGTTTTGTTCTCGTCTTTAGCGGGCGGTTCACATCATCGAGCCAAGACGCTCGAGCCCGACACGACTGAATTTACGTCGCTCTTTTTTTCTTCGTCACCTTCACACCTTGACCTCTTTTCTACAGGTTTAATACTCGTTACCGTCGTTCGTTTCTTCTCTCATCATGCTCTCTCGCAACCCCGTGGCCTACCTGGCCCACGCCGGTCTGCTCTGCGGTGGTCTTTTGTCGCAGTCGGCACAAGCACAGTACTACAAGATTGACACCAAGGGTAACCATCACCACCATGACTATGACTTCTGTTCACCACATACTAACCTCGCCTCCAGAAAACATCAAAGAGTCAGCTCGGACACTCGCCTACGATCTCATGCTCCAGTACGATGGAAACCAGACAGGCATGATTCCTGGAATTCTTCCGGGTCCCCCAACCGAACACAAAGGCGATTACTACTGGTGGGAAGGCGGAGCCATGATGGGAACATATATGGGTATGTTGACCACAGATCAGTAGTCACCAAGGGTAGAGACTAAACGGATCTAGACTACTGGCATCTCACCGGCGACGAAAGCTACAACCACGTTGTCATGGAGGGTATGCTTCATCAGACTGGTAAGGGCCGCGACTACATGCCCGCCAACCACACCGCCTCACTCGGAAACGATGATCAAGGCTTCTGGGGCATGTCGGCCATGCTCGCCGCCGAAGTCAAATTTCCCAACCCACCCGACGACCAGCCTCAGTGGCTCGCCCTCGCTCAAGCCGTCTGGACCACTCAGGCCAACCCTTCACGTCACGACGAGACATGCAACGGAGGTCTGAGATGGCAGATTCCCTTTTCAAACGCCGGCTACAACTACAAGAACAGTACGTCCATGTCAACTCCCCTCCGTCGCTAACCGCTAACAATGATGTGCAGCCATTGCCAATGGATGCTTCTTCAACATCGGCGCCCGACTTGCACGATACACGCGAAACGAAACCTACGCCGAGTATGCCGAAGAGACATGGAACTGGCTCTGGGGCGTCGAGTACATCGACCACAAGAACTGGATGGTGTACGATGGTGGACACGTCGAGCACAACTGCACCGATATCAACAAGGCTACCTTTTCCTACAACGCCGCTGTTATGCTCCAGGGCGCGGCATTCATGTACAACTACGTCAGTCGCCGCTGTGCTTATGCTTACCCCGTTATTCTTGTTGCTAACACACCTACAGACCGAATCTGATGTCTGGAAAGACCGCGTCGATAACCTCCTCGACTCTCTCATCAAGAACTTCTTCGGCGAGCAATCGATCCATTACGAAGTTCCCTGCGAGGGCAAGCAGGGCCGCTGCTCCACCGACATGTTATCCTTCAAGGGCTACACTCACCGCTGGATGGCCGTAGTGACCCAAATCGCCCCGCATACGAAACAGAAGATTCTCCCTGTTCTCGAAAAGTCAACACAGGCTGCCGTCAAGCAGTGCACGGGAGGCGAATCAGGACGTGTTTGTGGATTCTACTGGAGAACCGGCGCATTCGTCGACCCTGCCGTTGACGAGACGAGTGGTGCGGGAGAGGCTATGAATGTGTTGGCTGCTGTGTCGAGTCTCCTGATCGAGGACGCGGATCCTCCTGCGACGAACTCAACAGGTGGTATCTCAAAAGGTGACCCCAAGGCCGGAACAGACTCTGTCGACCACCCGGAGCCTGAGCCCATCACGACAGCCGACAGGGCCGGTGCCGGCATTCTCACAGTTATTGTTCTCGGCAGTGCGCTGAGTGCGTTTGTGTGGATGAGCGTTTTCGACTAGGCCATCTAGTTGTGTTTTCTATTTTCTTATCTCAACGGGGTTTGGACTCATTTAGAGTACTTGACGGGCTTCGGACAGACCTGTTTTTTTCTTTCTTGTTTTGAGTATGGCGTTTATGGACCAAGTCTCTGCCAGAGTAGTGCAAGGAAATAAACTACACGCGGGACATTGTAGCAACATTCGAGGATACCTAGATGGTTTTAAAAATAAATACATGGCATAACCAGTACGCTTGACAATCACTATCGGATATATATATACCCATTATTCAAAATGTCAGCATCTGTGTGAATGACCAAAGTATGTGTTATCAAGTAGACTTGATGTCACTTCCAGATAGGTAGATACAGTCTTGTACAGGAACAATCTGAACAATGACAATCTCACCCGTAAAAACAATGGCGTCAGCTCCCGAAACCTTTACGGGAGAGGCTTTCAACGATTAAATCTAGAATTACTCCATGATTTTTCTTTTTAGCTCGCAAATGATGGACGGACATCCGTAGATCAGTCCAGACAGATGATAGAAGGACTCAACTTATCGACTAGGTACTTGATGCCTCATGTGACTGTCCATGTCGTGACTGTTTCAGCTGTTTGTGACCCCGCTCGTGGAGTCTGATCCGAGCCGTCCGATCGGCGTCGTCAGAATCCGAAAATATCCTCAACACACAACGTTGCAGTGAGAGAGAGCCAACCTGGTATCTACTCTATAAGTAAGTAAGACCTCTTCATTGAACAGAAATAATGTCAGGTATCTTCCGAGACCCCATACAAAGAGCCAAAGAATCAGAACTTCCGTAAGCACCCTTGCCCTACCTGTGAGGTTTGATATTCACCCTCATCCCTAGCCAACATGACCCTTCCGTCGATTGTCAAACATGCAAGGATTTCAAACACGGAGTAGTTTCGAACACTGATCCTGCCACATTTATTCACTCCGCAGAGTCATGCCCTCGCTGTGAGGTTGTTCTACAGGCTCTTGATTCAGTGACGGATATCCGGCGTCCGGAGTTTACAGGGCTGGAAATCGAGCGAGATGGTGAATGGGGCACAAAGGGGGTTGTTGAGATTAGATGTACGCAAAAGGGGAGGCCTGTGGAAGGGAAGTTGGCAAATAGTCCTGATGATCCATTCCCGAATCGTTATCACATCTATACCCCGCGAGGTAAGTAGTAATAGTATGTCCTGGCTTGATATGCATGACTGATTAGCGATAGATGCGGGCCTTGAACACGCTCTACCATGGCTTGGGTTACGAGACGACGAGGGCGATACCTTTCGGGAACATCTTGACAACCTCGACGAACGCCTTGCTCTGGCTAGATCATGGCTCGACGAATGCGTCGCGAACCACAAGCAATGTACCGTTCCACAATCTGAATTCCCCCGTCGTCTTCTCGACATCTCCAACTCGCTAATTCGCCTCATCGAACATCCCGAAAAAAGAGACTACGCTGCTCTGAGTTACTGCTGGGGTCCTTCGGGGAACCTACGAACTGTATCCACTAACCTCCAGGCGCATGTGAAGGGTATTCCGGAAGATGACCTGCCGCCCACAATGTTCGATGCTTTGCGAATATGTCGCGCTCTGGGCTTGGGCCATATCTGGATTGATTCGCTGTGCATTGTTCAGGATGATCGGCAGGATTGGTTGTCGCAGATTCCTCTCATGTCGTCCATCTACTCTGGCGCTACAGTTGTTGTTTCCGCCCAAGCTGCTTCGACTGTGTTTGATGGATGTCTTGGATTTGGCCCAGCGGCAAATGCGCCTATGAAGCGGATCGAGGTTGACACTGAGCACGAGGGTGTTGTGAGAAGAGTACAGTTGTCGATTCAAGAGGAAAACATGCGTTACTTTGACGACATTCCAGGACATCACTCCCAACGTCCCACAGGAGATACGCAGTCTTTACTGCCTCTCAGCCTCAGAGCATGGGCTTATCAGGAACGTTTCCTCGCCAACAGAACTGTATTCTTCACTGCATCCGAAATGTCATGGCAGTGCGCTGTACATTCCATCTGCGAATGCCAGACCGAAGCTCGCCAGGTAGTAGCGAATCCGTATGGCGATTTCCTACTATTCGGTCAACTTGCGCCGATCCTCCAGGCTGAGAGAGACTTGCCGTCAGCGCCTTTGAAGAAGCATGGTCTCTGGTGTGAAATTATTAGGCAGTATTCGAGCAGGCAGTTGACTGTGTGGACGGATAGACTTGCGGCTCTTCAGGGGGCTGTGGAGGCGCTCACGTGTGGTATGCCTGACGTGTTCAAGGCTCAGGACTATGTATTTGGTTTCTGGCGGCCGTTTCTCGAGAGGTCGTTGTCGTGGCATCGTGATACGCTTAGTCCTGCTTTTGGAGAGGGCTCATCGGCGCTTCGTTCGTACGCACCGTCCTGGTCTTGGGTGTCTTGTCCGGCGCCTACTGAGTACTACAGTTACGAGTGGAACCCTACGTCCAAAGCATTGGTGGAAATCGTTGATCTCGAAGTCAAGTATTCTACGCCTATGGGCTCTTTCGGTCCTGGGTCGGGAAAGTTGACTGTGAAAGGACACTTGATCCCCGTGAGGAGAGAGTACGACGAATACATGGCTGGAATAACTTTTCGATTTCCGGATGTTTTCGATATTGGAGAGGATCCTGTTTTCGACAAGCCTGTTCTGACGATGGAGTTTGATGATCCCCTGGATGAGGAGCGTTGGAACGAGGTCACACGCTTTCTGCCGTTGATGAGAGGCGAGACAAGGGGGGTCACTCAAGGCATCTTTTTGGTACCTGTCGAGAAGGGTGTGTGGAGGAGGATGGGGTATGCTTATGATTATGGGGGTGCAGTTCCTTGGTTGGAGGTTGATATGGCAGAGTTTGAGGAGGTGGTTACGTTGGTATAGGTGGAGGGGAACCGCCGAACCGGGGAGTTTGGGACTGCTTGATGATTCGGGGTTTTAGTGGTATACGACAAGGTGATGTATTCTTTTTTTAGGTCTAGGCTATTGAGATAATGTTTGAAGGTTATCCTAGATCGTTTTGAACTTCAACATGCCAAGAAGAACCAAGTAGATGAAGCTCAAGGCAGTATATTTGTAATGCAAGAGTGGAACATGGCCAGATCTTGATTTTATACGTGGGTATATATGTCCGAGCCATGCAGCCGAGGAAATCTATACTACTGAAGTCTGCTAAGTTGCATTGACCTACACTCCCGGACCAAAACCTCCAGTTAGAGGGTGACCATGGAAGCGGCAGCATTCATCCTGGTGCCGTAGACACGCAGAAAGGCAGAGGTGAACATACCTGCGAACTGTTGACAAAAGAGCAGGACAGTCTCGATCCAAAAAGCAGTGGTCGTCCTCCGACTTTCCCCAGGGAGTTAGTCCAACAGTTTAAGGCCCTCCATGTCTCAACCTCCAAGATAAAGCCAAGATACTCTATGTGACCTATCAGATAGGATGCACGACCGTTTCTTGGCAAATCTGGGCTTTTCTGGGGATCCTTGCACGTTAGGTTACACCCAAGAGGTCGCCATCGAGTAAGATGCAGAGTCTATCATTGTCTATAGTAGCATTGTATAGTAGTGATGCTTGGTATATGCTAACAAATCGTCACAGTGATCAAAATTCCGCCCCCCTGAACTCCACTAAATACAACAAAATCAAAAACACAGTAGATGAGTCTATGTTACGGAAGTGCTCTTTAATCGTCATGATGATCATCCATGGACTCGGAGAGAATGACAAGGACGTTTTCATGGCCAGGTGCGTTCTGGGGAAATCGGGCATTGTAGCCGATGACGGATCGGGCATTGAGATAGGCTGCCGTGGTGACTGAGATCTTTTTGTTGGACACGAGCCATTTCACGCCCTCGCTGCAGGGAGGTGTAGTCAAGGAGCCGCCGTAACTGGAAGTGGAGTGTTAGTGGCTCGGACAGGTAGAGATGTCGGAGCGACTTACGACTGGAATGAGCCTGACTTGAGGAGGGTGACCAGTTCAGACATGACAAGAGGTTCGGTGTGAGTTGTTGACCCAGGGGTGGCAATCTTATGGGTAGACCCCAGGACAGTCTCGACCATTTTCGAGTGAGTTGCAGTGTTGCTGGCCTTGACGTTAACAGACTTTCCTTTTCTTTCAACAGTCTTGTTCTTAGGGGCTGCTGCATCGTCCAAATCGATATAGACGCCAACAACGGCGAGCTCAGACGTCTCACTCGCCCAAACCATATGCATCTCCATTGCCATGCTGGTGCCGTTGTCGAGATGCTCGCTGGGAAGATGGAAGTGGAACTGCTTGAGGCTGTAGGTTGTATCGCCAAGCTCAAGAGAGGCGCCATGCTCCTCAGCAATGACCTCGACAGTGGTTCCGAGGTTCTCGAACTCTGCGCCCTCGGTAAAGTCTGGGATGTCAAGCTCAAGCTCAGAAGCGGGGACGAGGTTAAAAGAGCCTTGGGCCATGTTTATGGGTGATTGGTGTTGACCAGTGGCACACATGACGTTGACTTTGGGGTCTAGGGAAAACCAGTTCGCCGGACCCTGAATAAGATAAGTCAGTATTTTTCTCAGAAGTTGCGAGTGTAAGAAAAGAGAACCACACATTTGCACCAGAGTATCCAAATTTGGGGGCTTCAAAAACCCCATGCTCAGAACGGGGGTGTAAATGAGTTCCGTAGGCACAAGATGCCAGCACCTGAGGCGCAGAAGCGGCCAAGAGAGTAAAAGCAGATGTCCAAAACATTGTGCAGAGATAAAGAATAGAAACAGTCTTCGTAGAGAGAGAGAGAGAGAGAGAGAGAGAGAGAGGAGAGGAACGTGCAGGTAAAGATGCGAGTCAGAATGAGGATACAATGCATAAAAGGAGGGATTGTCACATGTTTAAATATTCGAGATTTATTCAAACACTCCGGCAGTTGATATTATAATACCTCCTGGTTGAAACACCTGCATTCAAATTACATAGTACGGGCAATGCAAAGCAACCCATTGTAAGAAAGGAAGAAAAAGACGCATCGTCATCATACAAGGGACCCCCGAGGACAGGACAGGGTAAGCATGTAAGTCCCGGGATGGTATGGCGGAGCTGAGGATCTCAGCATCCAGAAATCAGGTCATTGACGAGTGGGGGAGACCCAGAACGTCGTCGGCATGTTTCAAAGAAAGAGACAGAGAGAGCTTATGTTGTGATCCATCTTATTTCAAAGGTCCTCTTATGCGGGGAGCGCTAGGGCGGGTTGTCTTCGCGGGAGAGGAGCTAACTCTGGCAGATAACGATTCGATAGGGATGTTCAAACGTCCTTCTCTACTATTGATACTGTTTGCTGAATGTCGGCTAGGTCCGTTAGATAGGGTTATAGGATTATGACCTATTACAGTCTATTATAACAAAAGTGTGCCAAATCACTCAGACAAGTCAAGGCTGCATCAGTTGCTTTAGGGGGTTGAAACATGGGGAGTATGGTATGGAACGTGTTGAGCTCGAGGAAGGGTTTTGTCTCATGCTTTTATTCAACTTTATTGTTCATCTCTTTCTAAATATATCTTAGACAATGCTAATACATTAACATCGTCTTATCATCCTCATCACCCTTATCATTAAGCTTAAATTCCTCACTGGTTAGTCACTTCCGCCCTGAACTCCCCATCCACCCCTGTGTCTGTCTGTGCTAATGGCCATTTAGCCCAAGCACTGACTGCCCTGGGTCAGCTGATGAAATCCTCTACAGTACCTAACGACGTTTTTCATTCCTCCCCTGTTTCATTGTGAAGATGCCTCAACTTCAACTCTCATTTCACCTCTCACCATCCAACGTGAGCTTACTGTTGGCCACAGCTTCGGTCTATTCATATTATCTGACATTTCGGTGAATTGTTCCCTTGCTAAAGAGTCCGTCACTCGCATTTCCGTGCATCTAAACCGCCTACAACTCTTCAACCTCAACAAGACACTGCACTGTCCGAGCCATCGCCAACACACCCACGGGCGCCTTGTTGAGCCAGCCCTTTTGAAACCACCACTCTTCCCTTCCACCTCTCATTCAGCTTCAATGGCCCCGCTGTACAACAAAGTTCTCATACTTGGCGCTACCTCGGGTATCGGAGAGGCCCTTGCGTCCAAGCTTGTCAGTGAGGGCTCCAGAGTGATCGTAGTCGGCCGCCGGCAGCAACGTCTCGACGACTTTGTCAAAACGCACGGCTCCGACAAGGCCACCGCGATTAACTTTGACGTGACGAATCTGAGTGGCATTGACGCATTTTCCCAGTCCGTCACGCAGGCAAACCCCGACCTTGACTGTGTCATTGTAAACAGCGGCATCCAGCGGGCTTTCGACTTTACACAGCCCGAGACGCTGGATCTTTCTGTGCTCGGCAATGAGCTTAGCACAAATTACACGGCCCCTGTTCATCTAACGGCTGCTTTTCTACCACATCTCAGGACGCTTCCTCAGAGTCACATCGTATACGTCAGCGCCACGCTTGGTCTGATTCCCTCCATGATCCGAACGCCCAACTATAATGCATCCAAAGCCGCTCTCCACTCCTTTATTCTCAACGTCCGACAGCAACTCCGCGAAGCAGACCAATCCAACGTCCGCTTGATCGAGGTTTTTCCACCTGCCGTGCAGACAGAGCTTCATGATGAGAAGCACCAACCGGATCTTGTCAACGGCGGAAAGATCGGGATGCCCCTGAACGAGTATATCGAAAAGATGTATGTTGGGCTTGAGAAGGGCCATGACCAGTTCGCTATCGGTCCCGGAGAGGACCTGCTCAAGGAGGGTGGATGGGAGTCTCAGCGGGGCAAGTTATATGAGACACAGCAGGCCTTCATCAAGAAATCCCTGGCAGACTATCTCAAGAAGTAAGGGTCTGATAGATGCGTAGCTTTGTAGATACGTAGATGCTGCAACTTGGTGCAAGCGTTCAGGGTTATCCTGGCTAGTGTAGAGTGCTTGAAAGAATCTCAGACTGGTATGCTTGTTAGTCTTGATATGTCTCAGACCAAAGACTAGGGCTAGGAGGATAAATTGAAACTTAAACCGAACTCAACTTACTCTTTCGTATATCACGTTGCCTATGGTTTCGGATATTCACCCTGTAAAAGACTATGGTCTCATAAAAGATCCAAGACTGGACTTTGATATACAGCGTTACGAAATAGCCTTTAATCCATCATCTAGTTCGTTCTGGAAGTTGAATACAAGTCGATACTTCCAAGGTGTACCTCATCGACATGCTATGATGTAGATGAAGATATCTTGGTTTCGCAGAATTCGTCATTCACTATCCTCTCCTCCATGAGGATTTGGAATCCTTCTCCCCATCTTGTACTTGGAGAGGGATCCTTTACTGATTAGGTGTAGGGGAATTATCACACTCACAAGAACCAGAGTTTAAATATTTGAGATAACTTGATATCAAACGCCCCGAACACGCTATGTAAACTCCCCTAACTCTTCTGTAACTAATCACATCATTTCAAGCATGTGATGTAGACACACCATTCTCCTCAGCTTCCTCCCTATGCATAGCGGCCGTGTTCTCCTCCTTTCTGGCCGGAGTCGACGAAGCCCGGTTACCAGTAGCATTGCTGAATGGCTCATCGTCACTGGAACCATGCACCGCCGTCTCAAGATCGGTTCCAGCTTGCTTGCGGATTCGAGCCATCTCATCGGGAGGAGGGGGCACCCACTTGGAGCTCTTCATTGGGTTAACGTGGTCGAGATACATGGTGTCAATCTCCTCGAGAGTACGACCTTGACCCTCAATGACAAAGAAGTAGACGATGAGACCGCCCAGCAGGTTACAGCCGGCAAAGACATAGCCGTAGCGGAAGTCGATGTCCTTGGTGATAAAAGGTGTGAAGAAGGCAAGCAGGAAGTTCCAAAGCCAGTTGCTAGCTGTTGCAATAGCCATACCCTTGGCACGGTATCGCGAAGGGAAGATCTCAGCCATAATGGTCCAGATCATAGGACCCCACGTGGTAGCAAAACCAAGAATGAAGAGACAGGCCATGACGATCATGGCGATACCAGCAGAGCGGGTGTTTTCAGGGGTCACGCGGTCAAGTGAGAAGTGGCCGACCGAGGCAAAGATAAGGAAGCAGATAAACATCCAGGTACTACCAGCAATGAGAGACTTGCGACGACCAAAGTGCTCGACAATGTAGAGACCGATGAAAGTGACAAGGAAGTTGATGGTGTTGAGAATGATTTGGGTGATGTAGCTGTCGATGCTGACGGACCGAAAGATGGTTGTACCGTAGTAGAAAAAGTAGTTGGCACCGGCTGGGAAAGGTTAGTAGGTTCTCAAGAAGTTGAAAAAGGGGAAGGGGGGAGGGGGGATACATACTGAGCTGTTGGAACATCTGAAGAGCGATTCCGAGAAGGATACGATAAGCCATACGAGGCGCACCCAGCATCTCGATAAATTCAGATACGGGGTTGCCCTTGATAGATTTCTCAGCACGGAGCTTGGACTCAATCTCTTCCATCTGGGTATGAATAGCCCAATGGTTAGGGGGGGCACCATAGGTTTTGCACAGAGTCTGACGAGCACGCTCGATGTTGCCCTTTCGGTAGTCGAATCGGGGTGTCTCGGGGAAGAAGAGAATGCCAACACCAAGAGCAAGAGCAAAGACCCAGCCGAGGCTGATGACGATGCGCCACGAGGCTGAGCTGTCAGGGTAGTGTGTGACGGTTCCGTAGTTGAAGCACGCAGCTAGGAAGATGCCCAGAGTGATGAAGAGCTGGTATGTGCAGACCATGGCACCTCGGATCCAAGGAGGACTACTCTCGGCTTGGTACATGGGCACAAGTAGAGATAGGGCACCAACACCCAAGCCGGCTACCCATCTGCCCATCATGATCTGGACCCAGTCACGGTTGGAAGCGACCTGAACAATGAAACCAACGCCGATGATAAGACACCAGAAAGAGATGGAGTACTTGCGTCCGAACCTGTCGGCCAACGGGGCCGCGACCAAGGCACCCACGAGAGTGCCGATGGAGAGTAGACCGACGATAAGACCTGAACGGACGGTGCTGAAGCTGTGTTCGCCATTGCTGTCGACCTCGGCGAAACGGTCGAGGAAGTCGGGCATTTCGAGGAATCCTGAGATCTGACCGGTATCGTAACCGAAGCTGCAAGTGTTAGGATTGGTGCTGAAGAGGGGGGCAGTGACAGAGTGCTTACAGAATACCTCCCATGGAGACAAACATGGCGAGGATGAGAGAACGTCCTGTGATACGCGGCAGAGGCGAGTAGTCCAGCCCAGCGAGGGACTGACGACCATGTGTGCCTTTTTCCGAGTTTGGATTTTGTTCATCGAAATGAACTACGTTGGACGTCATGATGAAGGGCCAATGTGAGTGAGTTGTTGCTTATTGAATTGAGTTAAATGTGATCAACCTGTAATAATACAAGAACCAAAATTACATAGGGGACATGTGCTGGTCTTAAATAGTGCTTCTTGTGTGGCCCATGATATCATTCTTGTTTTTATCGCCAACCGCTGACGGGTGAAAGACCAAGTTCCAACGGCAAAGTCGGGGATTTTGGAGCCCATGGGGCAATTCCCCGGGGGGTCTCGAGACCTTTTGGAATCGGTCCGTTCTCCCCCATAGTCTTATGGATCATCATGTGTTTGGAAAGGAAGAAAAGGAACGTGGAGTTCTGCAAATTATGGGAAAGCTAGAGATGCTGGGGGGGCAAGGGAATATGCTTAACGTTTGTTACAACTAGTTGGATGTCTCGCGACGCTGACGTAGGTCACTCGGGGCTAGATGCCGTGTTTGATGGGGACAGGGTGCCTTGTCTTTGATCTCGTTGGATGGACGATCCTAGAAGAACTTCGTCATTAGTGGTTCCGATAGATCCGGGAGGATGGGTCAGTGTTGGAAGGAGAAGGGAATAAGAAAGAATGGGTGATTTGGGATGGGAGAAAAAAGGAATGCAAGATGAGTACAGTATTGATGAACACATCATGGTAGCTATCCTGATAACGGTGTTCTCCTGGTGTTGGTGTTTTGAGACTCACGAATGTACAGGTGCCGGACAGAAACCAAGACTCAATCGATAGGGTCAGCTTTTTGACAGGTACCGGTACATTCTCCATGCAAGCGTTATAACTAGAAACAGCGGCATCATCGCCAGTAACCTTGGGCAGTTGAACGCCAAGAATACGGTGACATGACGACAATCCTTGAAATTACAACCCGGACTAGCTGGGATGCCAAGTGCCATTCTTTACTCCCGAGGTTCTGTTCTAGTTGTCATGACCTGAAATTCTAGCCTGAAATTCTTAAACGTGGAGTGTGAAAATAAGAGAAGTCATCTGGTGAAGAATTTACAACTACGATGACGATCGAATACCCACCGACAGCAAACTTGAAGCATCTTGATTCGAGCGCAACAGGAACAGCCTAATTAGAAAACTGGATTAATAATTCCACAGTAGCAAAACGTCTCCGTTGCATTGCGAAAAGGGCCGTTTATCCCCAGTTCTTTCTAGAAGGTCTTCTCGGGACCCAATCTCCAACTTCTTCCTTCCTTCTTTTCGCCCGGGTCTGCCGTAGTGATTTGGGATCCGAACTGTTTGATACAAGATATTTGTCATGGAATATTTTTGGGGGCCGCTGACATGAACAAGTTCCAGCTTAACCTAGACAGGCATTCCGCACAACATCGCAGAGCTTCCTCTCGTGGAAACAGGTAGGAGATCAATAGGGTTGGGAATATTATAACTTACGTTTGGCGGCATTCTTAGAGGCCACGTCAATCAACCAACATGAGACTAATTATTCAATCGCAGATAGCTCAACAGCGGCTGCGTTCATGCTGTGCCATCATTTTTACACTTTAATCGGATGTGATGAATAATTACACATTTGTGACTGGAGACAATGATCAAGGAAGCAGAAGTCTTACTTATGTACACTGACTAAATATTGAACATACCACCCTATTGGTTCTCAGTCATTGACCTATTATTTAGTCTGTACTAGTGTCTTGTAGAATCCGAATTATTCACATAACTCAGTTCAATGTTAGAACACCATGATTCTGCCCCTCGGTATGCCTTGTAAGTTGTCATCAGCTGAACAGCCAGGCTGCGAGAGTAATTAATTACAGCTGATGCTTGACAAAATGGTAGTTAAAGAGCTGAGTGGCAACCTGATGAACGTTATCACTTCGTTGACCCTGAATAATCCTGATAGAAGATTCACACAGATACGAGCATCATCGTTGCTCCTACGCTATACATACACTATCCCTTGAGTTGTGTTGAACCTCCCGGCTGTACCGAGCCCCACATTTGCCAGGAGGTACATGAGGGAACCTTATAATACATAGTATGTTAGTCAGAAGAAGTAGAGAGAATGCCTCTATAACGCGGTCTTTAAGGCCTTTCATCCACAAAGCCGGTTAAGGCAGGCATTCCGAGTTGGGTAGGAATTTACGCCTGTGGCGCAATATAAGCACGTCCGAAGAGGTTAAAAAGTCGGATTGCCTTGCTTGTACTCCGTAAAGGGCTTTAATTAGGGCAGCCAAGGTAAAAAAGTACAAGGAGGTCTTTGGCGCCGGCAAGCTATAATAAAAGAAGGCGTCAGTTAATTTGGGGATGTGAGCAGTGTGATGGAGCGATTTGTGTTGTGGAATGTGCACATGAGATTATGGAGGTGTGTAGGAAAGATATCATGATAATCCTGCTAAGTCGGATCAGGTGGGCGTGGGTCAACCTGAACAGAAGGGAGTGTGGTGGCCTAAGGCACCCAACTCCACTCCACAATTTGCAACTCGAGAGATTGCTGGTACTTCTATTATCCCTTCAATTGTGCGAAGGCTGCAAATATGTACCGACAGGGGTGCTCAGCCAATTAAATATCTAGCTCAAAGGTACATCATTTGCCAGCTATTTTAGCCTATGATAGAAGTCCCAGCAATCTTGTGAGTTACAAATCGCAACATCACATTGCTTGCATCCTTTTCGGGTCTGCGACCTCTTCTTCCCACTCATATTAGCCAGCGGCAGCGAGCTTTGAGACCGTATCTCTCCAACCCTGATGCCTTTGCAAGGCAAGCAGCTTGAATTTTTCCCTCTATTAATGAATTCATGATGTTCTGGCGGTGTGAACTCGTCTC
>JABFEV010001654.1:0-12905 GCA_013618395.1 Fusarium domesticum
ACTTATCGTCTCGCGCTCTTCCTTCCTATCCTCCGCACCTCGCATCGGATAACGTCACTAACGAGTCGACTTCAATTGCCGCTCCTCGTCACGCCTCTCTCACATCGCGAGTCTCGCGATCCTCGCCCCTCGCCCCCGACCACGCGCCTATCTCATCTTCAAGGACCGCGTCCACGTCCCGTCAGACTCCCCGCCTCTTGGGATCGCCGCCCCTCACGTCCCGTCACGTCCACGTCGGGACGCTGTCCAGCGCTGTTCCGCCTGGTGGCACATCCCCGTGGCTACACGAACTACCATCTGCTGCTGCTGCCCCGTCGCCGCCGCAGCAGGGCCTCTAGGCTATTTCTCTTCGTCCTCTCGTCCTCCATTCACACCCATCGATCATGAATCCAAACGTCAACATGGCCGCCATGAATCCTATGGGTGGTTCCGTTGGTGGTGCCCCTATGCCCATGATGAACAACGGCGCCATAAACCCCCAAGCTGCTGCTGCCGCCGCCGCCGCCGCCTCTCGCCAGCAGCAGGCCAACGGTGACCAGCGAAGTATTCTCAATACATACATCTACGAGTATTTTATTCGCATGGGCATGTTCGACTGCGCCCGCTCCCTCCTCACCAGCGACCAGCAGGTCAACGTGCTCAAGGATGGTGTGAAACGGCGTCGCGATGAAAACGGCAATGTCATAAACGGCGTTGGCGATGACCCTATGGACACTGATTCCAAGGATGACATCGACTCGAAGCTCCCTGACGATCTACCACCCCCGAACCTTCCCATGCCCACTTCCGATACCTCATTCCTCTACGAGTGGTTTTGCGTCTTCTGGGATATCTACTACGCGCAACGCGCCAAGAGCGGAAACAGCACTATCAATCAATATGTAGCGCACACTCAAGTAAGTCTATTTTTCTCTTTCTGTCCTGATAACCATGATACCGGATGGCGTCATTTTCATGCTGGGATTTCAATGTTATCAAAGCGAGTCTGTGAGATTGTTATGGTGCCACGGTTCGACTGTGGTGTTCTAACCTTCTATGACTTTTGCTGATCATGGTGTCATTTCAGCAACAATCCCGACTAAAGCAGAACCAGCAACAAGAGCTCCTCCGCCAAATGCGACCAGATATGTCTCAGCAACAATTCCAGATGATGCGTAATATGCAGAATGGTGCTATGCCTATGAACATGAAGCAGGGCAATCTTGCTCGGGCTGCCATGGCCAATAACCAGAACAAGTAAGTCTTGATGATATTGGATCGGCCCCTTCTCCGCTAACTATTGCGTCCAGCCCTCAGATGATGCTTCAGCAAGCCAAGCAAAACCAGATGCAACGGGATCCATCCGGTATGGCGGATGGCCGTGAGAGACCATCATCTCCGGCCTCTGGTGAGAATGCTCCCTCGCCCACCAAGCGGCAACGCCTCGAGGGCGCTCCCTTCAACCCTAATCAACCCGGAGCTATGATGCCCAACGGTCGACCAGGCCAAGGTATGCCCGGCCAGCAGATGCCCGGAGGACCCAACGCGGCCGCTGCCCAGCAGATGCTCACCGCCAACGGTATTAACCCCAACTCGCTGCATCCTCAGCAACTGCAGAACTTTGTGAATGCACCACCCGCCGCCCAGCAGAAGTCGATCGCTACATATTCTCAGAACCTACAGCAGCATCACGGAACCCAGATGGGTGGCAAGCAGATGCCTAATGCCGGCCCTCAAGGTCAAGGATCTCCAATGATGCCTCAAGGCCCTGACGGCACTTCTCTGAATGCTTTCTACAATCCAGGCGAGATGGGTGGCCCAGGTGGCATCCGACCAGGACCCGGTGGTCCTCAGACAGCGGGGGGAAGCAACCATGCCCTTCAGGACTATCAAATGCAGCTAATGTTGCTTGAGCAGCAGAATAAGAAGAGGCTCATGATGGCGCGCCAGGAGCAAGACACCATCGGTAGCATGCCCCGCGAAGGCGGCCCAGCCGGTCCTCCTGGCCCCAATGGCCCCTTCCCCGACGGATCACCCCAGGCCATGCGAACTGGTGCCTCACCCAACCCTGCCGAGCAGATGAAGCGCGGAACACCTCAGATGAACAACTCTAACCTCCCCTCACCACTCCCCGATGGTGGTCAGTCTCGAGACTCTCCCAACAATGCTGTCAACTTCATGCACGGTCAGGTCGATCCCAACATGGCTCCTCACTTCTTTAAGGGCATGGAGGGCAACATGGGTGGCCAACAGCCTATTAACGGTATGAGGCCGCCGAGCTCACATCCAAACCAGCCCTTCAATGGACAGATGAACCCTCAAATGATGGCTCAGCGACAGCAGCAAATGCAGCAGCAGGGCCAACCAGGCAACCCCCAACAGTGGCAGCAAGGGCCTAATGGTCAAATGATGCCTCAGCAAATGCAACAGCAAAGCCCTCAGATTCAAGGCACTCCTCAGCAGCGATCAATGCCACCTCCGTCAGCACCGGCCGCTACGGCGAACGCGAACAACCGGACGACAGCCTCGCCGCAACAGCCTGCTGCTCAGCCTCCGACACCGAGCCAAACTAACAAGGCCGCACCCAAGAAGAAGGAGACTAAGGCCGCTAAGGAAAAGGTGCGTATTCACGTGCGGCAGTATGCAGAGATTTATTGACAATTGCCAGCGCGCCGCCAACAAGAAATCCAACCAGAACCTTAACAACGCTGGTGCAACTCCTTCTGGCGACAACAATGATCAGCAAGACACGCCTGCGCCTGCGACTCCAATCAACTCGACCAACGCAGCCAACTTCAACAAGAACGGCCAGGCTGGCAACGGTGCCAACGGTCAACCTACTGCAGGTCCTGCAGCCGCAGGTCCTGCTGCTGTTGCTACAAGCGCTCCTCCTGCGGCACCCGTACCAGGAGCTCCTGGCGACCCGAACAACCCAAGTATGGCGAACATGGATAACTTTGGCGGCATGGTACGTTTTCGGCTCTACTACTGGTGCATGTGTTTTTTGTATACTAATAATGTTGCTTCTAGGTTGAGTTTGGCAGTATGGATCTCGCCAACCCCCTTCAGTCGACCGATGTTCTCAACGATTTCGATTTTGACTCGTTCCTGCACGATGGGGATGGAGACAACCAGCCGTTCGATTTCAACAATGCCTTCTCAATGGAAGGTAACGAGATTGGGGCGGATTAATGGAAAATCGAAAGAGGTCGGGTCGGCATTTCATACTTGGGACAAACTTAATCAGGCATCATTCGTCACGGCGTTTTATGTGGAACTATATCATGGTCATGCGGCGATCAGGTCCCGAGGGAGTTTCTCTCTTACGCAGCTCCAGGGGAAAGGAGCTTTTGATATTTACGTGGAGACGCCGGTTGCTGTCATTGTATGGTTGGAGACGTTTCTCTTTGGGAGTCGTTGTCTTGTTTTTGAAGTTGGGTTCCCATCTCCTTATGGCGTCGTCCAAGGAATGTGCTCCTTTTCCGTTTTCTTTTTTATTGTCATCCTTCAGTCCTTTTCCCAATGGTTACCCTTGCTGTTCCTTTTTTTTTTTTTTTTTGGCTACCACGCCATTGCCTCTGCTTGTTCTGGGTTGCGAGACCAGAGGGGTGAAGGGAAGAGATGTGATGGGATGGGATTTGGAACAAGAAGTCATTCCCGTGTAAAGTGTCAACCAACTGTTTTTCTGTTTTCTGTTTCCTGGTGTATCCTGAACGTTGCTGGCGGAAAAATCACATACCATACCTGTTTTTTGTATTGTTCGAGAAACAGAATCGAGAATTCTTGGTTTCCAGACACTTGCGACCAGGCCAGACCATGATGATACTTGTGCTCGTGCTTCCTTAACTTAACCATGAAATATGGCCTTGCTATACGGTGACGTGTCTGAAGACAGTATTAGGCCATTGCCTAAAGAAGAAGGGGTTTATTATCCATGCCGTCTTTGACTAGGTCCGAGAGTCAAGGTAAACCTCTATAGCGACTTAAGAACCTTGAGCTATCATCACTTGGCTCTACCAGGGCCCCAATGCGTTCAGCCATATCATGTTTCTTTTCTCTCATCTAAGGTAAGTATCTTCTATCTGGCTTTATAACCGTTTGCGCCGTGTCGTTGTAGAGGGTATCGGAAGCTTCCAACTGGGGATAAAGAAGTAGGGTAAAGTAGTCACTCATGTACACCAAGAGCAACAAAAAGAAGAGAAGGTAGGTCAGGGAAATAGTCCCATCGGGGGCTTTCTACAAAGCAAGCAGTCTTGGGTAGAAGCCCCTTACTGATGAATAAAACGCCCCTGTCTGTTCATAGGCTTGAGCTCTGCAACAAGATCTTGCAAAGAGAAAGACAATAGGGAAGAAGAGAAAGTGGTAGAACCAGTCTGCCGTGTTCAAGTACACCAAGCGCGCCTCGATAGCCAGCCTGTGGTTTTTAGGGATATCATGTTGTTTCGTAGATGGCAACATATTTGACCTCCATCATGTTGACATAGCCGTCCTCGGTAGCTTTGTCAGGATAACCCTATCATAACTTGTTAGCAAGGTGAAGATTGTAGTTCACTCGTGAGGGTGTTACTTACAGGCCAGTTACCGCCAACAGCTACGTTGAGAAGGACATACATGGGCGAATGCGCAAGAGTGGCCCAGACGTTCTGGTCGCCTAGTTGTGCGCCGGTGAGCGAGTGGAAGGGCTTTCCGTCGAGTAGCCATGTGATCTTCTCAGTTTCCCAGCTGTCACAGCGCCTATCGATGACAATGGACCAGGTCTGGAAGTCGTTGGTTGCAAGAGCGACATGTCGACCTAGGCCATTGGGCTCGTTACATACACCACCGCCCTCCTCGCCGCAGTGCACCGTTCCGTATCCGATCATGTCGCCGTTCACACGCTCGAAAATGTCGAGCTCACCGCAGAGAGGCCAGTCGGTACCGTGACGGATCGAGTCACCCAGCATCCAGAAAGCAGGCCAGATCCCCTGCTTGCCCTGGGCGTCTCCGGTTCTAAGACTTGCCTCGATGCGTATGGCCTTACCCTGCTCGGCGTGCCACGACTTTGTAGTCTCGATGCGGCCGGATGTCCATTCGCCGTCCTTGGACTTCCAGGGCACGAGCTGTAGGGTATGGCCTCCTGAGAGCTGGATGTTGCGGTTCGATGTGGTGTAGTCTTGCAGCTCGTTGTTGTGGTTGATATCCAGGGCAATGTTCCAGTTCTTGTCACTAGGGGTGCAGCCCTGGCAGCCGGAAAAGTCATCCTGCCAGAGGATCTTGAGACCTTTGCGGTTGGGAGCTTTGATGGCGGATACCAGGGAAAGAAAAGTGGTGAGGAGGACAAGAGGTGACAACATGGTGTAAGTCGGTGGCCCGGAATTGGGGCTAACAAATGAGTGTCTAAGTCGCCTCGGTCCTATCCGACGGGAGATCTGCAATATAGACAGACGGGAGCGGCGCGGTGTCTTAGATTTTACACATGGATATATATAGTCGTAGCACACAAGGGAACGAGTAGCTGATACTGACGCTTTCGTTGGTAGAATGGATCGAGAATCAACAAGAGCGAAACTCTCTTGTAGTGTGATAGGAATCGATCCCGTCAAGGGGATAGACACGAATAGATTCGGGAAAAGTAGTTGAAAGGAATGTAGCAAGGAGAAAAGCCTCCAGGGCAGGACGGAAGTGAACAGCTAGCGTTTGGGAAAAGAAAGTGAAAAGAATGAGAGCTTATCGACTGTAAAAATGCCAGAAAAAAAAAGAAAGAAAAAAGAAAGAAAAAAGAAAGAAAAAGGAATGGATGAGAGGAGAAAAACGAAGGCAAAAAAATGTCCAACCTGGGATGACAAGATGAAGAGAGAGAGAGAGAGAGGCGAAAGAGGTGATGGGTATAAGGGAGACTGGTTGGTATGTGGATATAAGTTTTATATACGCGCTACAGATCGACATCTACAGGCAATGGTAGTTCTTGTTAGATTTGAGGGGAGACGATTATACACTTGTCTCATATATCAAGACCCCAGGCATGAATCCTTGGCCGTGTTTACTACGTTTCCTTCTCCCCGCCAACCCCCATGGCAGTCGGCCTTGTCCATGAGGAGAGAGAGGGACACACGAGACTCGGCGCATGAATGAATACGGGGATAGTAGTTTATTCTGGAAAGGTGGATATATGCCAAGACAAGAAGAGGGCGGAAGACAGGCGGCTAAGACAGAAAGGTCTAGACTGTGTGTATCTTGGTGATTTGGGTCCAGAGAAGTCAGTATTGAGAAAGTGAATGATATTGCCGGATCCGTTTCAGTAGAGTATCTAGTCCTCTTAATTACAAGGTAGACGAATGAAATAAAAGTAGGTAGGAAGAAAAAGGGAAGGTATTGTAGCGCCTGTTGTCGGATGTTTAATACAAAGGGGTTAGAGCAATGGGCATGATATCTCTATTGACAGGATAAGTATTGGATGTTGAGTGAAGGGTTTTGAAACGGCTCGGTTAAGGGGGAGGGGGGAAGCACATTAAACACTGTAAAAGTCGGAGAATATTAAAGTCGATTGATTCAACGAGTGATTAAAGTCCAATAGGTTACTTCCCCCCTCCCCCCTTCTTTTAATGAAACATTATCAAGACGTGGTGGTCCTGGATGATTAACAGGGTCGTGAAAAAGGGGGTTTATCGAATGGATATGTGCTGGACGCAAGGAAACCAAAGCTCGTATCAAAAATACATTAAAAAAGAAAAAATTCGCATGCTTCCAAGCTCTACAGAACAAACTGCTATAAAGTACAAGATCTATATATATCATCAGTTTCCAAGTCGTGGAAGTTCTATTTTTGGTGTTGAAACATGCACATGCGATCGTATTGGACTTTGGTATCGTCGTGGCTTTACCCGATCGAGTTAAGTGTCATTGCCATGTGTCAGGGCGGGTTTCCTTTATTTTGGTAGTTTACCTTGAAGCTGTGAGTCTCTGCTGGATAAAGATGGTGGACTATTGTAATATTGTATGGGATTGGCTGTAGATTGAACTTTGCCTTCACGTCAATGTTAATTATGGGTCTTGTTGACATCGTGTGTAAAGCTTGCTCTGTTGTCTCAACACCACTAAGACGCTCTAAATATGTCCCAAACTCGTGCTCATTTCTCTAATCCTCCGAAATTTGCGTTCTGTCGAATCGATCACCCACACTCTCCAACCTATCATTCAACTTGACAATCGTCATCTCATAAACCCGAGCAGCATCCAGGTGCATCCTATCCACCTCATCCTCTTCTGCCTCCCACTTGTGTCGTTCTGGCCCTACATCCATGTCCATATCCGTCTCCATACCCGATTCATCATCATCATCGTCGTCGTCGTCTTCTTCCTCGTCAATATCTCCACTGCTCATTATCTCCACCATGAGCACGCGGGTCTGTTGGACAAGGCTACGGCAGCGCACCATCTCCGTCGTAGTCATCCCGCCCCGTAGTCCATTCTCAAAACCAGGAAGTGCCTGGCCCGAAGACATGTCCTGACCGATGAGAAGGCTGGCAAAACAGTGGTCGAGCTTGCGTAATAGTGCGAAAGTCGCCCTGGGTGAGGGTGGGAATTGCCGCACGTATTGTGTAAAGTCGCTTGCAAGTCGCAAGAAGAAGGGGATTTGAAGTACAGCTATAGTACCATGTTAACTCTTGCTACCAGAATTTGTCTATACCGGTGAAAACAACTTACGTGTTCCAGCTTTCCAAAGCACATTTACCAAATCATCCAGATCATGACACACTTCTGCAAAGTTCTTGTATCCCACCACGGAATCTCCAGCTTCCGGGGTGCTAAATTTCTTGACGTACCGTCGTGAGATGAGTGCGAGCTGCTGCTCTACATATCTAATGACAAGGGCTTCCTTGCTGCCTCCAGACATGAGCGGTTTGCTGCGAGGAAGGGGAAGGCTTCTTGTGCCCTGGGATGAGGCTGTAGATGGAGCGGGTGAGGGGAGGCCACCTGGTGGAGGGAGGCCACCTGGTGGTGGGATAAAGCCGCCAGAATCCGCAAAACCGGCGTTGTCAGACATTCCGATTTGGATCTTCTTTGCAATTGATGACGAGCTGCTGTGATAGTTGTAAGCGAAGATGGCTTCAGGTGTCGAGATGGTGACGATAGGCGAAATCTTTCCAATTATTCGACAGCAGAAACTCGAGTTTGAGTATTGTGATCATCAGAACTCAAAGAAGAAAAATAGACGGAATGCGGGTAATATAAAAATCCTCCAGTTCTCGACTCTTGTTTAACACCCCATTATGATTTTAACCTTATAATCGCGTTGGAGAAAGGTTGAATGTTGTCGCTCGTGAGACATGCATGTATCGTAACACCAGTTGGAAGGTTAGGAAGAAAAACCAGAGTTCAAGAATAAAACATCCAAAGTTTGACCTTATTGGCGCATTACAACTCACCCTATGACAACACAATGAAAGAGATCGAGTCTTGACGATGCTCGGTCATGGTGGGGTAGTTGCTGAGAGAGAGTACCGCCACATGCACCAAGGAAGTGGAGGTACCCTGTCACTTGATGTCCGTTTGTGATTGGTCGATTTAGGCGCGAATCATGTGAGCTCAACCGCTATCGCGCTATCAGCCGCGCAACTGGAGTAAAGCTTTAATCCCGTCCAAAATTTCCCCGAGTCTCAATCAACCATCATCCAGATAACCATCGTCATAACCACGCGCCCTTTACTATCCCGACGCGCCTAATCTCGCATCTCCCAAATTCATCACACACATTTCAGAAACAATGCCTCCCAAGCGCATGTACGTCGAGTCCGGCTCCCGCCGTGCCCCCAAGGGTGCTCTCGCCTCTACTTATGACGCCCTTACCTCTTCCGAGAACGCTGCTGTCGTCCGCAGCATTGTCGTCTTTGGCGTATGTTTCTATTCTCCGCGTGAACATGATAATTGAGACGATGCTGACTTGAGACATAGGCTGCCGTGACGTTCCTCGCTAGCTCCTGGGGTGAGATTCTTCTGCCTCCGTAAGTCACCATCTGTCCACACCGTGCCAACAGTCAACTAACCATCCTCTCAGCCAGTAAATAATCTCGGAAACATGACACAACCGCGATCGAAAACTCAAGGGGTAGAAAGGAAGACGAAAGATTACACGCAGAAAGCGTCCCCTTTTTTTTTGCTGGAAGCAGATAATTACAACAAACTGTATATTAGGACGAGATGGATGTACGCTTGAAAGATAACGGTGTTTTCTGTACCAGTCCGGGCCTGCTTGTAGGCTATCATGGTGCATGGGCGGCGGAGAATTTAACCTGGCTGATTTTTGGATATCTATGATGCTTGATCGGACCTTGTGTGTTGTGTTTTGTTGAACGAATTACCATGTCCTCAAAAAGGGGGCATTGGCTAGTGCATCGTCGGATAGGGCGTGAGAGCTGTCACTGCCTTGAGAAGGACTGGCTTGCTCTTGCTTCTCGAAGTGGTGTTGACCTCTTGCCAGTTGAACCTGCTGTCTGCGACTTCCAAGCAGCAGCGTCCAACAATTAGAAGGGCCGCTTCTATCTCTTCTCTTTTCTAGTCACCGTCTTATTTTTCGTTATTTCATGATTCTCCATCTTCACATTAATACTTTGTCCAAAACTCCCATCTTTATGACCGCTATTATCCGGTCTTGAGGTTGCAAGATCCTGACACTGCCAGCATCGCTAGGCCCAATCAACTGCTTATCGTACTCGCCATCACTAGCTATTCTTTGTCGTCAATCATCAACATGACTGCCCTACCGTTGCCTCTTGTGCTCTCTCCGACGCGACATCAACAAGCAGGTTCAGAAAGCCAGAGTCAACCTCCTCGCACCAGCTTGGCACAACTCGTCTCGAGATTCGAGGTTCTCGACACCATGGCCTCGACAGACAAGTCAAGAGACTTCTTGTCGTCTCCCAGAGCGAGCTCACTGCGAACAAGAGAAAGAAGCTCCACCGAGTCAAGTCGCAACTCGCCCTGTTACTTCTTAACCCCGAATCAGACATCCTCTAGACACAATCGAGCCCAGACGCTGGAGTCCAAATCGCCTATACTAGACAGTAGCTTTACCACTGATCCAAAACGACAGTCAGTGGCCGACAGGAGAAAGATGTTTGAAGCCCCTGCGTCCACCTCCGGTAAGCTCGTAGTCCTACCGTTTCCTGGCGTTTTGCTAATCTTGTCAAGCAACTCTGTCCCCATTGCGGATATCTGCTGAAACTCGAACGCCTTGCAAGTTGGCTCATTCCAAGAGCTGGCAGTCAAGAAAATCCACTCAAAGACCTCATTCAAATAACAGTACTTTATCACCACCGTCCCATACGATTGCCCCTGATATCAAACCCCAAGCCTCACGTACTTTGGCTACAACAAGTCTTGCACCTCCGACTGAAGAGGTACCCTCACCTCGCTCGTTTGCCACTACTAGAGATGATCCTTTCGTTGGCGACGCTCCCAGCGGACATCTTTGGTCACCCCCAGTGAGGCACAAATATCGTTTAGCAGACAACAGTCCCAGCCACATTAGGTCTCAGTATCGGACAAGAGAGTTGTATAGAGCTGGTCCTGTGAACCAAAGCCAAAGAACAATCAACCAGGGCCACGAATCGCAACTCGTTGGAAACAAGTTACCGTCAGCGGATACCGTACGGCAGCCTGCATGGGTAGAAAGCCCCAAAAACACTGCGTCGTCCGTGCCAGATCTGGCGACAGCGAGTAGTTCAACTCTGTCAAACCAACCACCAGATGTTCCTCTTCACTTGCTAAGCTCTCTGAGATCTTTTAAGTTTTCTCGAAATGTATCCAAGACACCAAGCCTGCCACGGTCCAGGATATCGAGCCTGCGAAGAAGATTCGACAGCCAGAAGAGCGAAGTCACAGCCTCTGCCACTCTCAGCGGCGAGAAGCGTCGCGAAACTGCCCGGGTTAGGGTTGAACCCCCTGAGAGGGCATCAAAGTCACTTATTCCGAAGTCTGTCACACTTCCAAACCTGGGTACAATGGGCTCGCTTCGGCAAAGATCCAGAACTTATGCTTCTACGCACTGGATTAAGCAGGCTGCAAAGGAGGCCCGTACCCCCGAACAGAGACGCAGCCTGGATATGAATGAATCCCCATTGAAGGACAGGATTGGACTTTTTGAGTCTCTGTGCCGACAAGAAAAATGTTCAGAGTCTGGCGGATGCAAATCGCTTGCCGGCAAGTCAAGGCCATGCAACCCCGACACTCTAGAGCTGAGCGGTCTCAAACGTACTCTGCGTCGCATCTCTGGGTCTCGTAGGCGCAGTTCGACCGAGTGGAGCACAACAAGTTCTCGTGGCCTACGAAGGTCGAAGCAAAGTAGCAGCTCTGGGTCGACTGAAAGAGTGCTTGGTGAAGCGGCTTCAAATGCTGGCAACTCTGGAGTGCCACCGGCCGACAACGAGCTCCCTCATGAGAGACACTCAACGAGACACTCAACGAGGCCCTCGCGCCCTGTCAAAGCCGTGTCCTCAGCCATACAGACTACAGAAACGGCATCAAGTCGCCCCTCACCACCAGTTCACCCAGGGTACAATATTGATGGCGAAAGTGGCTTGCTTGCCCCAGGAGATGCACCTCTTCCTTTGTTCGCTGACTTTTGCTCTACAACAAAGAGACAAGGTTCGTTCGCACGGAGACCCCATCAGCTTTCCCTGCCGGGTTGGACAAATGGCGATGCTGAACATGAAGGGAGACGCAACTGGATGACGCGGAAAAGCAGCCCTTTAATTATAGAACAACAATGTACTCTCAGACATCCCAGACCGATCCGACATGTTCATGCCAACGATCTGAACCGGCTCGTGAACTTGTGCAAGGAGAAGATGAGACGGTTATCTGGTGGAAAGAGCGAATGAGAAGGTTAGCAATATGTGTTTGTTGTGTCTCACGTTCCAAATGGAATTTCCAGCCGATTCGGTTGAGTCTTGACAAAGGAAGACCAGAGTCTTGCAATGAGAGTTGAGAAGCAGCATTACCAGTTACTCAGCATGAAATAGCCTCAGGATAACTTACATGGTAGAGTCATTCACTTGTAAGGGACGGCATTCGAGAAAACTGTATCAGATTAAATATTTTTCCATTCCTCATGCGCTTGAGCGCTTGGTATCTCAAACTAGAAGCAACAAATTGATCTGCCTGACTCTCGAGGTCAAGACTACAAAACACTCAAATGAAGGTGGCGTTTTTGAGCATGAAGGAAGAATTGCGGAACCTGCAGCCCACCACTTTGTAACACTCTCCTCCTCGGTAGATGCGTCGCATGGTACTATTAGAGATGGGCCAGAAACCGGAAAATAAAAAGAAGAAAAACTGAGACGAGGTTCACTCAGGGGGCGATTAGCTCCTTGAGACCTGCCCGATACGCCGCGCTACTTGAAACTCCAAGGGTAGAATTGGGGGATAAAGACCAGTCGCTGAAAGAAGAAAGGGGGTGAAGGGGAAGATGAAAGATGTGGGAGAGAAAAGCAAAGCTTGATCAAGCTCACTCCATATGCTGGGCAAAGTCGCGATCAACGCGGACGTGGCCCGCCATCTCGCAACCGGGATCGGTTGACACCCTCCCAAACTTCAAATCAGTCGGGTCCATACGATCACGAGACGACATGCCAGCCTCCCAGTGGGCGAAAACCGATACGTTAGGCTCCCCCTCTCTGCGACCGCCGGCCGAGAAACTCCCCGCCTTGAAGGGCGTGATGGAGCTGGGGCCCGAGAGGTTGGGGCGGGGGCTCGAGCCGGCGGACTGGTAGGAGAAGGAGCTCGTCTTTGCGACACGCTGGGCGGCGAGGGTGCCCAGGGGGAGAATGATGGCGACGGAGGTCAGTGTGAGAGAGGCAGATTCGAATTTTGAAAAGTCGGCCCATTCAAGACCTGTAAAGATGACTGTATACCGTGTTAGTCATGAACTGGGGTATTCACGTTTGTAA
>JABFEV010001659.1:0-29608 GCA_013618395.1 Fusarium domesticum
TCGTCAACCTGTTTTACATCTTCATCCCTGTCCCGCCTGACGTCAGCAAAAACCGCAAATCATTCTCTCAAAGAACACATCAAGTATGGGATTTGATGCAGAGATCTCAGAAACGACAATTTCTTTTTTTTGGGACTTGTTTAAAAGGTCTCGAATAGACCCCCCATGTGGTTTGCATGTCTTTAAAGAAGAAGAAAAGGCCACTGTCCTTTTAGAAGCATTCCTTTACACAAACCCATCTTTTTGGCGTGGGCTCCTTAACGTTCCTCACGTCTCTACGTCATCAACAGCCAGGCCTATCAAAACACCGGTCATAATCTTCACATCCTATGTACCTCGTAAACATTCTTGACTTTTTTAATGATTGAATATTTATAAAATATTAATTGTATATCATATCCCTCCTCTCTTTCTCCTCACCGCTCTAACAAGAGAGAGGTTATTGCTCAATAGAAAATACAACTAAGAGAGTAAAAAAAGCTCAGACAAAGAATTGGAAAGAAATGTATCCAAACGGGCAAAAATGCCAAGCAAAGTCGATGCTCCTAAAGAAGCGAACCTTGGAAAGATGAGAAGGCAACGCTACGAAGAGAAAGCTAAGGGGAATCCCATGACTAGCATGAACTATCCGCTTTTCTCCCCCCTCGTGATAAGATATGTAAGCATTCATTCCAGGCAATGAACATGAAGGAAGCGTTAGAGAAATGACGTCAATGCTCCTACAATCACTAGATGGAGGGGACCCTTAAAAAACAACAATCCTTACACGGCCTCGGTCCAATAACACATTCTTTCACCAAGCAACAACTAGAAACCATTTGATAAGAAAAGTAGAACAAAAAGAACGTGTACCGTATTTTTCTAATTCATCAATGTCGTCAAATCATGAGATTATTTTACCAAAAAAAGACCATCCTTCTACAAGACATAATTAAGAAAAGAAAAAAAAAGCCCGTTCCAAGGTATAGCTTATGTGGCTAGAAAAGCCATTTCGCCAAAGAAAAAGAAAAGAAAAAAATCAAGTGTTGTAGGGATTTCAAATCCTCTTGTATTCCTTTTCCATGTAGGCGTCAGAAGGCCAAAGGAAATATGTGTAGGTGTTTGTTCAAACATCCAAAACGATGGACTTGGAATATGGAAAGAAGAAATGCCAAGCAACTTTTTTAGTGAAACCTCTCCTTGACAAAAACAGTCGCTGCGAACCCAGCACAGCAGCTGGTGCTCATATTGTGCTTGCACCAGGGGCAGGCCACGGTGCCCGCTGAATGCGACATGGTCTCGTACAGTTTGCTCGGCATGTCGAGATAGTATTTGCACGAGCAGCACTCGACAAACATCTTTGCCACAGCCTCCCCGACCTGCTCCTGGCGCAAGCTGCCACGGTGACGGAGGGACTTGACCGATCCTTCCAGGTCCGAGAGGGTTGGTCTGTGGCCGCGGATGGGGATGGCGGGGGGGCTATGGATACGGCTCAGAGGAAGGGGTCTGTTGCTCAGGGGTTCCGGAGAGCGCAGTCGGCCTTTGCTTCTCTCCTTGCTTCTCAGGGGTGTCAGCGTCGGCGTAGGCATGAGGCTCGAATCCGCAGACGAGCCAAACGTCTGCTTCTGGGGACTGCGCAGGTTGGCGTTGGAAAAGGCCTCCATCACTCTCCTGGACGCTGCTTCGATGGGGTCTCCGTCGACCTCTGGGCTGCTCATGTCCGAAACCTCATACGCATCGCTAGGACGCAGCTGAGGCGAGTTGGTGAGGGACCAGTAGGGGCTTTCATGCTGATGTCCGTGGTCTAAGCCCGTGGGCTTGACGGTCGCGAACCGGCCCGAGTCCGACTGAGGAGGGGATGTGTTGGGCGTGCTCGGGGGCGAGATGGACTGGATGGCATCAGAGTATAAGGATGACTCGGATGAGCTGGTGGTGGGTCGCCCAGTCACTGGAGATAGCATCGTTGGTGATTCCAGCGATAGCCGGCCATCTTTGGCATGGACTGGAACACCGAGACCTTCAACCACCCTGCATCCCTGTGCCATCTTGGATTTCGGGACGGGAGGTTCATGTTCCAGGGAGCAGACTGTTGGGTTCGGTGCAAACGCGCCCCGGTTGAAGCTTCCACCAGACGCCGTAGACGAGACAGAGGCGTGAGAAGAGTGACTGCGTCCAAAAGCAGACTTGGCAGCATCTCGCAGGTTCCACTTGGTATTCGTCAACGGCGCCGATTCTGCAGTGATGGGCTTCGGCCTCACACCGGGCGAAGTGTGCTCGTAGCGGATACTTGGCGGGTTGATGTGGGCCGGTCGCTTCTTTGCCATTTCGCTCGGCTTGCTCTCCTCCTGCTGCTGTTGTTGATGTAGCTGATCGAGCTTGCTGTGGATGGCAGCAAAGGTCTCATCGCTGGGTGACTGGCCAGGCTGGGTGCGCGTGAGGAGGACGAGAGAGTTTCGTTTCGAGCTCTTGCGTGGAGGTTCGGGAGGGATGGATAGTGTGGAAGACGTTGATTGACGTCGGAGATGGGGTACAGGCAAATGAACAGTTGGCGGCTTAGATACTGTTGCCTCGGTGTCGTTGTTCTTTGAGCCATCATCATCTGCCTCGATGGGAGTTGCGGGTAGCTCAACAGGTTCGCTCTGTTCGCCGTCTACCTGGCCGCCTTGGATTCTGCTTCCATTGGCAAAGCCTTCACGGACTGAGCAATTGGGCGACTTGACATGGATGCCTCCTCTCCTCGTCAATCCTTGCGCCTTGTTGTAGAGAATTATACTGTCGCGCTTGTTCCCGGACTCGGTCTCATCCTCAGTATCGTCAGCCACAGCACAATCGCTGGAGACCGAGTCGCGCCCAGCACGAGCGCTCCAGAGGTAAATATTGACCGAGTTGCGTCGGCTGGGAGAGTGGGATGCCTTGCTACCCTGGCCCCTCGATGCCGTGTTGATGGAGATGGGCGGGTATGCTCGTCGCTTCGCATCCTCTTCCTTATCACGAGCTGAAGGTCCCGCCTTGAGAGGTGTGAAGGAACCGTGGCCGAGAAACGACTTTCGCAAGGCTGGATGAACCTTGCTGTTTCCCTTTGCCTGGTCATCGAGGATCTCCTGCTGAAACCTTTGCTTCTTCTTCTCGAGCTTGTTGCCGCCCAAGAACCCAGTGGAACTGGTCTCGTCGAATGAAGCCCTTCGAATCTCAAAAGAGTTTCTGAAGAGTGAGGTAAGTGAACTGGAACGGCTTCTCCTGGGCTGGTCAGGATCATCTTTCCTGCTGCTGCTGCTGCTTCTTGAGAAACCGAGGAAGCTCGAGGACCGTGATCGGGTCTTTTCCTTTGGTGGCATGGGAGGATCCGTCAGGCTTCGGCCCTGGTTTGCCAACACGGTCGGTGAAGGTGGAGGAGCTTTACTGAGACGCCTGCCGCGAGGCTTGGGGGCATCTTTGAGACTCTCCTTCATAGCCTGGGCCTCGCGCATCGCCTGTTCTTTCGCGGCTTGAGCTTCTCGTAGAGCCTGTTCTTTTAGAGCCTGAGCTTCTCGCAAGACCTGCTCCTTTTCTCTCTTCTCTTCCTTCTTCTCCTCCCTCTTCTCCTTCTTGCGGCGACCGTACGCCTCCCAAGTTGGAGACTGACACACAGAGCGCTCCTCTTCGACCTCTGGGGGGAGTGTGAAGGCAACCGTCTTGTGTGCGTGCTTCTCTGACTTGACCGAAGTCGTTGAGAGATTTCTTGAGCCCTGCCCGACTGGCTTTCTTTGCAGCGACTTTGGCGATTCTGTCCTCACATGGTTCGTGTGCGTAGAGAAAAGCGGAGGTGGCACAGCCGCGTAGTTTCGCACTGGTGGGGGAGCTTTCTTGCCGCCTTTTGGTACCAACTCGAAGCGACGAGGCTGGATTCCAGGACTGGGAGGAAGTGAACCATCCGGGGTGGACGGTAAGGAGCCGTGAGAACGTTGAAACTAGCCACGAAAGCTTGATTAGCTTATCCCTCTTGCGGATAATGCAGACAGTGTAACTGAGGAAGTGGTGAGAGCTTACCATGAGCTTCTTCTCAAGCTCAAGCATACGCTGGAAGCTATTTGAGCGTTTTCGCCCTTGGTGAGGAATTACCTCAGCCATGGCCTCTGATTTAATATTCTAAGGGGCGAGTCGACCTGTGTGTTGGTGACGCGCGGGATGCGCCTCGGAGCATGCGAAACCGTGGCAGAAGAAGCTGACGATAAGTATACGAGCTGGCGGAAACAGCAGCGTTGGACAAGATGGCGCTAGTGGAGGGGATGTTTGCTGCAGATAACCGTGGACGGAGGGTGGTGACTGGGTTTTAATTATGGAAATCGGGTGAATAAATGGTGCGGCAGTTTGCAGAAAGATTAAGAAATCCGGTTTGAGCGGATGGGCCAGATGAGAAAAGTTGCTTGCAATTGCTGCTTGGTGACGGAATCCTTGTTTTAGGAGCAAGCTCTAATGTTGGCTAGTGATGCCGCTTACTGGGTTCTAACACTTCCGTCTTTCTGTTTTCGCTTCCTTTCAAGAAGTAACGATAAATTCGCTCAGGCGAGTGAAGAGAAAATAATGTTTTGGAGAGCAATCGACAGCAATTGGTGGTGATTGACTCGAGAGTGCAGAAAAAGCGAAAAAGCGGTGGACGTGAGAGTTGCGTGATTCGGATGGCACGGTTTTGAGATCTGAGTTGGGGCGGGAAACACTACTTGACGAGAAAAGTAAATCCTGGGGGAGGGTGAGGAGAAAGAATAACTATAACACTAGATAGTTCAGGAATATTTCAAGTATGACAAGGGATAGGTAAGCTTGATAAGAAATATAAGAAGTGTTCAAGATGTAAGAGGGAAGAGAAGAGACGGGGGAGAGCAAGAGAGAGAGAGAGAGAGAGAGGTGGGAGAGAAATACTAAAGAATTGCCTACTATGCAATCATGACATGGAAGAAAGAGAAGTATTATCCTGGTCTCTCGACGATGGGGAACCCAAACAGTCCAACTTACTGCTAGTTAAGCAACGTTAGGTCATTTTTAATTTGAATTTGCTTTTAAACTGCCCTGCTCTAGGCCAAGACCTTGACTTGTTCTTTGTTCAATGCAAGCAAGATCCCGCCATACCGACCCATAAACGTCTTCTTTTTCCGCCCTCTCCCCCTTGCCCCTCCTTGTCCCTCTTTGATCTTTTTTTTTTTCATGAGGCGACACGCATGAGATGTACAGGAACATACATGATAACTCAACAAGCTATTTTTCCAGGCCCCCGCCACATGTTACCAGCTGAACAAGCGCGGTCTGGCCGACCTGATGCGACCTATCTCTCAATAGCGGCGTGGAAGTTCTGGGGGGTGAAGGCATGGCTGGTATCCACTTGATACTTCCCACTTCCCAGCTCATCCATCTCATGGGTGCAATTGACCCGTTGGAAATGTCAAGTGAATGCGTGAGAAGTCATTTGTACTGAGAGATGGCCAGTGCAAGCCCTGTTTGGTTCTGGATCTCTCCCTATTTTCTTCTTCCCGTCTTCTACTCCAGGGGAGAGGGAACAAGCCACTGCTAAGTCAAGCCCCAACAGTCCCTGAGTCCCTGGTTTGCTAAGATTGACGGATCATGGCTCACACAGCGTTGAGTGGCAGTTCACCAACCCTCAAAATTTGTCTTGGGTTTATTTTACAGCTCATGTCTTGTCTTTTTATTATCCTGAACCAGAACATGCAGATCCTCGAGCAGCCAATAAGCTCTACGACTCTATAATCATGTCTTGGTGGTGCAGAAGGGCTGCAGTTCGTAAAAACACGAATGTGGTCATCTTGAGGTTGTTGGCAAGGCGGGCATTAATCGAGACGAGACGTGTGTGGCTGGCAACCCCATGCCCGAATTTCGCTATTGGCCGTGTTTCAAGCGCCAGTCATCGACCCGATCCACTGAATCCCATCTCTACAGTGGCCCATCCTCTATGGAAATGGTCCGCAGATAGAGTGTGTGGAGGGACTCATCCCCCGGCACTCGGCTGTGCCAAAAATAGCATCATCTTTTCCCCTTCCTCAACTGATCTGACGTTGATGCTATTACGAAGCAGACACGAATAGAAAATGGGTCTAGCTAGAACGTTTCGTGATGGTTTAAAAAAAGACACCGCTGGTGGCGGTTCTACACGCGGGAGACTTGGACTCTGGAGGATTTCTACATTGATGTTGTTTTAGTATACTACAAAGTCAAGAGGTTGGACCAAAGAGCAAATAAAAGTTATGATGTTGGAAATGGAAGAGGTTGAACAAATTCATATGCATGAAAACCCCCCCGGGTAAAAACCTTAATTAACGAATGATTTTGACTCTCAGCTAAAATATCACGCCTTTTTTTTATCTCCCACAAACAATTCTATCGGTCTCTGCAGCTGAACTACGCATGCAAGGTGATGTGATGGTCAGTTGGTGGTGTTGTGCTGCTCGTGTTTATCGGATGGCGGGGGTGGTTGGTGCCTTGGAACTAATCTATCCGGGGCGGTCCCATGCATCATGATCATGGTCTTGCGCGGCCCAATCGAGGGCACGAAAAACCCAATAAGCGTTACAAAGAGCATCTGCTCCAAATACCATAAGTTTTCTCCACCAGTAAATAGATTTTGCCGTGCCAATCTCATCATTGAACTAATATTAGCCTTCAATTTACGATCAATAACTCTCATTACTTCTCATCTCCCATAATCGACAGAGATGCCAACGCTAGAGGTCCAAAAATCCTTCGAATGCAGGTCTTTGAATCAACATCTCGTATTAATGTACCACACACACTAAGCCCTACTTGTATTTTAGGGCTCTCAATAGAAACAGACAGACCGCATCTGCATGCAATGGCACGTTTGTCTTGGTTTAGCTCTGCATAACGTCCTTGATTTTGCTCCGTCGTATAATTATATCTTTTTCTTTCCTTTTTCAAATGGGCTTGAGGAACTATTGCTTACAGTGAAGACCGAATCGGGACCAAGTCCGATGGTTGTCTGAGTCCACATCCGATCATGTTGGGGTTTGGACACTATCTTACCCTAGAGGGGATCACAGGTTTATTCTTCAAGATCACTGTGAATGTACGAAATACTTACATCGTACGGAGATTTTCTAGTGTATAGGAGTAGTTATTGAGTCTTTTGAGTATGGCATGTGAAAGCCTAGACCCTTCTTCCCAGGGCTGTTCTGTTGTGTCTGATTGAGTTGACAGTGGCTCAACGAGTGACACGGGTCTCATGTGATATCGAGGCATTAAGCTGACACCAGGCAATTTCGCATCCTATGTTGGGCGTTTCGACTCCAAAGAACAACATTCCCAGCCGATGTCTGAATACTCGAGAACCTCATGAATTGCAAGTGCAACATTCCTTATTTATGTGCAAGAAAAGGAGGGGCTGACATTTTCCCGACAAAAGTACCTGACCATCACAGACCCGAGTCTATAGTAGAGAATAGCCCTCCTCGTCACGCAATGTACCTGCAGAAACAGAAATGTAATACCACATAGGAGAGATAATACTACCGCATACGGCAGGCTTTATCTGGGCTCACAACATGGTTGCACCCAATATCTGGGCCTATACAATAGCTTCTATACCAATAACAAAGAAGCTTAGGGACTAAGACAAGTCATTGATGCACTGCCAGGAGGGCGAATGGTGTCAATCGCCTAGAACAATCAGTCTACCATTCTGACCTACGTTCATCTGCCGTGATACTAGATATTGGCATGTGGTGTTACTCAAGGACACTATGTTTCTATGTCGTATCTACTTATTGACCAGTCAGACACCAAGAGGAAAGGTCATATTGTAGGATATGCATATTAACTACAACGATTACCGTTACCTAGAAGGTCAGAGTTTATGAATATTTTCAGCTTGACTTGATAGGTTGAAGCATACAGTCAGCCTGCTCTTTTCCATCTCCATCACGGCTTCAATGACATCACTGTCGATGATCGGAAAGACTGTTAAGACCTCGCAAGCACGCCATCAATTCACAGAGAAGGTAAAAGCTTTGCAAGGAAAATAAGAAGTTTTTGGATGCAAATGAAGCAAAGCACATTAGAAATGCCCAAAGCTGGTTGACCAGCTACCTTCTGTGAGTAGCCCAATTCCAAGCAAAACTCTTGGACCACGAATTCCAGTAGTGGAATAGCGATTGGTCGTTGATGGAGTTGAAGGATCTAACTAAGCCGAGTGGCCATAATCCCCACGCTCTTGGTCGGCAGTAATTTTTCCGACAAGGGCATCTGATGCCCGCTCACGTGAGTGTCGCCTCCCGCCCACAACCATTTGCCAAATTTCCCAAAAATCTTACCGCGCCTCCGGTCGACGACTTCATCCTCCACATCACCAATCAAGCAAATCATTCATCATGGGTAAAGTTCACGGATCTCTTGCCCGTGCCGGTATGTACAAACCCGCAATTCGCGATCCGAGTTTCTCGATTCCAGTGATGCTAACGATCCTGTAGGTAAGGTTAAGTCGCAGACTCCCAAGGTACGACCTCGCAACGAAGAAACAATTCATCGATCCCGACGACCACGATAACTGATCATCCCAACCTATAGGTCGAGCCTCAGGAGAAGCCCAAGGTCCCCAAGGGCCGTGCTCTTAAGCGCCTCAAATACACCCGTCGATTCGTCAACGTCACCATGACCGGTGGCAAGAGAAAGGTGAGCAGATGGAGATCACGATATAACCAGGAGGAACGCAGCGACTGACGATTACGGATAGATGAACCCCAACCCCGGCTCGTAAACGATTATCTAAAGGACATGACTTACGGTATTGGGAAGTTGGCTTGCGGAACCGGTTCACCGATGGTTGCTTCTCTCAGCAATGGGAAGATGGATTAGGTCGGGTCACGAGATATAGGCTGAGCCCCCTCAATAAAAAAAGAGAAGCAGGCGAAGAAGCACTACGACCCTACACGGCGTCCGGTGTCGCTGTCAATACAACAAACATTTTGTTCGCAACCAGATGCACGTTTTGTTATGGCTTGCGTGATGTGTCGAATGATATACTGGCAGCTCCAAGAACCAGAAGGGAATGGAATGAATCACTTCTCGCAACCAGCCTGACTTGAACCGCGGGACTTTGGTGTCGCAAAATGTGCAATTCCCTTCCAACATTGAAGATAGTGACTCACCCCAGTGAATGAATCATCACTCGATATCTTGCCAAAGATCAACCTGGACAATGCGCCAGTTACCGCTTGGCAGCTTCCGGGAGCGTGAGGCAACCCCAGTAATCTTGAGTCACTCATCTCAAATCCAAACACTATTCATTAGCTCAATTTCAATCATCAATTTATCAGCCCGTTCTATGCTGCAGCCAGTCTGCAAATCATTTCAGCCACGCTCGTGATCACGTGATATACATTCCAACCTCCAGTCTCCATATGCACATATCAAAACACCCTACCCAGACAACACGTCGACGCGCTCACTCCAACATATCCCTACATACCCCCCATCAAATTGCAACAATGGCCGAAGTAGAAATGGATGTCGACGTCGATGTCGAAGCCGGTGGCTCCCCGCCCGCCCCAGCCCATAACGATACCGAGATGCAAACCCATACAAAGGCCACCGCCGTCCGCTCCATCGAGGGCTGGATCATCGTCGTGACCAACGTACACGAGGAGTCGGACGAAGAGGCCCTGCAGGACAAGTTCGGGGAGTTCGGAGAGATCAAAAACATGCATCTGAACCTTGACCGTCGGAGCGGTTACGTCAAGGTCGGTATTCCTCAACAGCTCTTTGCTAACGGTCTTGAACTTATCTGACCTCGCTGTAGGGATACGCACTGATCGAGTACACCACCCTCGAAGAAGCACGTGCTGCTATCGACGGTGCGCACGATACGAAGTTGCTCGACCAGACCATCCAGGTTGACTTTGCCTTTGTGCGCCCCCCGCCCGGCAAAGCTGGACGTGGAGGTCGAGGCGCCGGCGGTAGAAGAGGCGGACGAAGCAGGAGTCGAAGCCCCGCGCCCAAGCAGCAGGAAGAGCGCGAGTGAAAAATTGAGGCGATGTGAGAGACTCAAAAGACAAGAAAAAAGACAGGAAGGAAATACATCTGGGCCGATGTGTGCGGCTGAGAACACGTCGGCCACGTGTAATGCTACTTTACAAAGTACGTTTTTCTTTTGTCAGAATAACCTATAACGAGAATGAAGTGTCTAACAGTAAGCCACAGAAACTAGAAAAATCCCGCAAGCCATGACTTGGTCAAGTACCGGTTTGAAGACGATTAAAGTGCGAGTTGAACATCCGACGCGAGCAAAATTACGTGTCGAGATTTTTCGGCATGAAGAATGCATAAAGGCACATGTCAGGATAGATGTTTGACCAATATTCAATAACTGACAAAACATACGACATTTTACTGATCAAAAACGTGCTAAGCGTTTTGAATACTTGATGAGATGAACGCAAGTGGTCTTACGCCAGCTATGCCCCCAGAGGTTCAAAGTCCGGGTTGGGCAGGTATACTCATCATCTCTTGGGAGCGGAACAAGTAGAACAAAGTAGACTGTAGTGAATACACATACATTCAACGCTCGTGTCAATAGTCAAGATCGATCCAATCTTTGCCGCCTGCGAAAAACAACAGCAACACCTTAGTAGGCACCCAGAGGCAATCCTTATCAGACACGAATCATGCGTAAATTGCTTCAAATATGTCTATGATAGCAGTGTTTATCTAAGCATTGTTTCGAATCGCGACATAAACGTAGCAAAAAAATTGCCATCCTCATAAGATCATATGGACATGACGAAAAGAAATATCAGCACGCTAAGTATGTATCAGGCACCGCAGTGCAAAAGTCCGCCTCCTTTCCTTCTGTAGCTCGTATAATGCGGTCTGTAAATAACGAATAACCGCTATTTGAAGCTACAACCATTTGAGAGCAGGTGTTAGACACCCTTGTTATCCCTTAGTCTTCGGACGGCGGGATCGGTGTCTTGCTTTGAACTACCGGATCAAATTGCTGGGGGCTCTTATACGTCCAGTGTGAAACACGCATCCCGTCTCCGAGAAGCATAAACAAATTTCACATGTTGCGCATAGAAGAGAAATCTAGCTGACACCAAACGTCTCGCTCATCTTGGACATTCATGGGAAAGGCTGTGAAGGAGCGAAAAGTCCGTATAACGCGTCCTGGGAGATATCTTTCTCCTGGTCGTTCAAAAAGTCCAACAGGCCAGGTGAATTTCCAAAGGCAGGGTCAAAGTGATCAATGACAGAGATGTAGTCGGTTGGGACATAGTTCCCAGTCGATGACGTGGTCGGCTGTGCCATGCCCTGCGCTGATGGTGTCATGGCGAGTGGGAAGAAGAAGCTTTCGTCGAGGCCAGCCGCGTGGAGCTGCTCCTGGCCGGTGGCATTGCCCTCCTTGATGCTCGTCTGGAACTCGCGTACCATCTCCTGCAGCACGCCGAGGGGCTTCTTGAGACCAAAATTACAGCCCACCTGCAACTCGCTGAGACAGGTCCAGAAGAAGGAAATGGGTTCCATGAATTGTCCTCTCTCGTGACGCTCCTGACGGAGAATGACAATGACAGCGGAGTAGACAGCATATGAGAGGAGGAAGGGAGCGCGGCGTAGGGTGAAAGACTCGCGATATCGACGAACGAGCTTTTGGATCATAAGGGCGCTCTGAATGCACGCTTCTTCACCACGTCTTTTCGCGGCCTCGTCTGTGTGTCTGCGAAGATGGCCTTCCTCAAGGAATGCGCGTTGTAGCAGAATCGTGAGCGCATGGAAAGTCGTGCTAAATCAACATGTTTAGCATCAACGTGTAAAATGTAAAGAAAGTCAGGGGTCTTACTGTGGGGTGATTTGGTGTGGAGGAGGGGTGACAATGGAGTTGTCATCAGGGTCAAATCGCAAATGGCTAGGGAGCATGTTCTGCCACTTCTCGAACTCTCTCTCGATAGACTCCTTTTTGTTGCTCAGATATTCAGGGGTATATTTGACACACTGTATTCCGTAAAGATCGTTGATCCTTGTTGAGATTTGGAGTAGCCGGACAAGGCTGCTGAATGTCGAGACTGCATGGGCTGGTTGACGATTGTAGGGCGGTGGTGCCTGAGCAGGAGACTTGGGGTCGATATATGGCTCCCAGTCCTCAAGCTCTTCGAAAGTATCCAGTAATTGTAATGGCACTCTGGCTTGAGCCGAGGCAAACATACATGGACGGCCGAGATACAGAGCTTGTGTAGCATCGGTTGTGAATGCAGCCCAATACAAGCGCTTCCGCATCTCTTGTTCCAAGTCTCGCCGCAACATACGCTCATTGCTCACACCAGCTGTACCTTGGTAGTCCGGACCAAGCATGAGATGGCAGCCCAGATCAATAATCATTCGATGAGCCGTTCCCGACAGACTCCAGCCGGCACTGGGCTTTCCCTGGGAAACCAGCGACACACTGGTAAGAAGAAGTGCCAGTGCAGATGGAATACTGGGCTTGCCGAGTTCGTCTATGAGCAACTCGCGAAAGCGGTCGTAGAAACGTCTGCCCACACTCCCAGGGTCCTCGGGATCGGCGCGCAGACATGAGCGGTCACTGTAGAGGGACGTCGAGTAGAAGATGGCGTTAAGGAGAAGTTTGTTAGCAAACGGGCCACCCCCGCTGGCTAGACTGTCCATGATCGCAGGCCGATATGAGATGAGGTACGCATAATGTTGTCGGTTGAAGTGAAGGTCGAGGAGATGCTTAGCCAGCTCGGGATCGACACCATCCAAGTCCATAAGGTCTTTGGGACTGCGGAACATGCGGGCCTCTCTTTGGCGCTGTAAAGCGGCGTTGCTGATTAGTCGAGCTTTTGATGCAGAGATAGCGTCGTCGCCCTTCTTGGTCATGGTGTTGATGTTCTCTCGGTGCTGTGCGCGAGACGTGGGGTTCATGATACTGGCGAGTCCGTGGACAGCCGAGACGTAGCCGTTCTCATGGAAGACGCCAGCGACACGGGCCTCGCTCGGCGACAACCCAGTGCCATCGCCATTGCCATCATTACTTATTGGCCGGGAGGCCATTTTCGATACAGGAGCTAGTTCAATCGAGTGAATAGACCCTTGGCCTGCCCGGGACAAAAGAGTGTTGAAGCTGTCCAGTCGTGGTTTGGTCTCGCCATCAGCAGGCCCAACGCTACTTCGAGGGGGAGAAGATAGGAAACTGGCACCCATCTCATGCGCCCCGGCTGATGCTGTCGGCGTCGGCGTCGGCAAAGGACTTGCAATGGCGGCAGTCGAGGCAAGACGGCTCAGACCGTGGTTTGTGTAGTCGGGAGTTACGCGAGAGGAGTGGTCGGTATCCATAAGCTCAGCAGTCCACGCAGCTTGCATGTCGGGACTCATGATACCAGCGGCCTTCATATGATCGAGCATTGCGGAAACGGTAGCCTCGAGGCTCTGCACACGCGCGCGCGAAGGTCGGGGTTCTCGTCTAGCATCGTGGGGATATACACAGGAGAGATTATTTGTGCTGCATTCGACACACTGCGGACGAGTACCGTCGCATCGCACTTTTTTCTGGCGACATGGCGTACATGTTTTGCAGAGGGCGCCACTGGATGAGGGGCGTGAGGCCTTGCCGTCCCGGCCAGTTCGTCGAACTACTTTATTAGGGCCGGTCATTTGGGATCGCCTCCGAAGGCCGCACGAGCGGGCTTGTGTTGATTCGGGAGGGTGTATTCGGCGAGGTTTGGAGGAACGTGTTGTTTGTCTTGGAAACGATGTAAGAGTATCATGCCTGAGAAATTACGGTGTTGAGGCGCAAATTGTAAAGTAAGGTGAGGCGGTACCGGCCAGGGCGGCGGCCATGTTTCGGTGAAAGGCAGTCGACGGGTATCGTTGGACTCGTTGCACTTTCCGGGTCACCTCGGACCATTCTTGTCGGGGCGCCGGCCCACTATAGCAAGCACAGACAGTGCAGGAGCCACTAGACGTTGGGTGTAGGCCTCACGAGAGCCAACCCCCCCTGCTAAACTGGTGCCAACCCGGCTCCACCCGAAACTGTCCCGCTGATGGATGGTCATCGACCTTGAGTTGACATGGGTCTCCGGATTATGGATGGAAAGTCTGGAGTAACTAACTATGGTGTAACGTTAGGTAGTTAAGGCAATGCGGATTTATGAAGCGCTGGCTAGCATGTGCCATTGTTGAAGTTGGAGTACGCATGTTATTCTCCAGATCTCAGATTCGCGAGGAGCAGAGCTGGAGCCATAGGCTCCTAGTCTTGGGGGCGGGGGGCGTGTTAACCTCACCCCAAGAACCAAGGAGACGCACGTCGTCCCCGTGAAGATTACTGTTCAAGTCTTTTCAGCATCTAATGTTTCCAGGTATAGTTAGTTATTAGGTAGTGTTACTATAAGGATTCACTTTCAATTCAACACCAGAAGAACGCAATTTAGTCCTGACTCGGCCGTGATTCCGGATCAATGAGGTACCTACCTGTTACGGAAAGACCTGGAAAGGTGCCACCAGGGGCAGCCTTCAATGCATCTACCTCAAGGTACCAAAATAGGCTGGTAATACCTACTAACCAACCTGTCAGAACCCTCCATCGCCGAATGCGATTTACCACCTGGTATCTCTACAACATGAGGAGCACGCGTATCGCTTGCAATATTGATACAAACAAAACTCACATGGATGATGGAACAGCATGCATCACATCACAATGACGTCTCAGCACCCGTCGAGACCCAAGGTCAGGCTCCTGATGTGAGCACAGAACCTGCACCAGGACGAAAATTTATGCCACTTTTGCCAGCCCCAGGTAGACCAGAGCAAGTCAAGCCAACTTCAAGTCAACAGGTCGCTCACCGCCAGGTCATTTCTGAGCCGCTGAGGAAGAAGCCGAGGCGGATGACCATTGACGTCGCTTGCAATGGTTGTAGACGGAAGAAAGCCAAGGTTGTAGTCTCATATCCTCGCATCCATTACTCTGCTCACAATCAGCCCAGTGTGATGGAGAGAGACCCAGATGTCGCCGATGCCTTATCAAAGACGAGGAGTGTAGTTATACGGATGAAAAATCCGATGTAGCAGCGCTCACCTTGAAGCGCGAGCACAGCGCGATAGAGACCGAAAATCATCGCTACAGAGATTTGTTCAACACCTTACGTCACCGCTCACATGATGAAGCCGAGGAGATCATGCGCTATCTTCGACGCCCCGGGGAGCCCTTTCGTGTTTTCGAGCTGATCAGTCACGGCCAGGCCTTCCTTCCACCATCAGAATCCCAAGAAATATTTCATGACCCCCAGCTACAAGGCCTGGACCAGAACGCCCTCGAAAGCAGTGCCATAAAGCTCAGCGCGCACCCTTGGACGGACGTAGTTGGCGATGGTCTCTTTTCTGAGCTCATCGCTGACTTCTTTGCGTGGGACAATGTTTACCTCTTCCCATCCGTTGACCAAGATGCTTTTCTTCAAGAAATGAGGAAGACGAATACCACTACATCCAAGTACTGCACGCCACTACTGGTCAATGCTATTTGCTCCCAGAGAAGTGTGCGTGTTTGAACATGCCATCAACCTGGCGCCGAGCAGTGGCTGACAACATCCGGTAGCTCATCATGGAGAAAGTAAAGCTTTTTGGCTCCATCACGAAGCGAAACATATCTGACCAGTTTCTTCAAGAATGCAAAAGGCTCATCGCCAAAGGACACAGCCGCCCATCAATCCCAACAGTGCAAGCACTTATGTTGATGTATCTCGCCATGTCACATTCTGGACAAGACCGACCTGCTCGGATGTATCGCTTCACGGCTGTAGAGATGCTTAAAAGGTTGGATCTCGAAAGGCGGTTCCACACACTTACGGAAAACACTCATAGCGATAAGCTGGAGAAGCGAATAATTTCCCACTCTCTTTGGGGTATATTTCTACTCGAGACGTTGGTGTCCCTCCCTCTCCCCCCATGCTTCTCTCGCTCATCTCGGCCGAATGGCTTGCAGTCGTATCGCCTTTCTGTATTTTGAACCCTCTACTTTACCTCCTCCTGCCGTTCCCGTAGAGTACGAATGCCAAAACACTACTGCGGATGGACTCGAATCTCTCGATGCTGTCGACCAACCATATCATCAGTCACAGACCACTAGTATCGCTATTCCCGGGATGCTGCATAGTTTGTCTGAATTGTCTATTCTCTGCTACGAAATCATGCAATACCTAACGTCAGATGGGATTGTCAAGGCTGGAGAGGAGGATATTCGAACCAGAAAGCATTTCTATGCGAGACTGCGAAGATTCCGGCACGAATTAGTGAGGCAGCTTCTCTTCGAACACAATCTGAACCCAACAACATGCTTCCTCCGGTAAGTTCCATACCTGAAACTCCCAGAAATTGGTTATTGAGACAAGCAGGATGCACGAAAACGAGATCGCATACAGCCTGCTCCAAACGCTTCCCCTCAATACCCCTTTTGACAATCCCTTTAGTCCCAAAGGAGTAAACACGAAAGACCTTCTCCTCGAAATCTGTCACTCGGACACAGAAATGGCTGAACTATTCATCCGCACATGGCCTCTTGATTCCCTAATTACCCGCCAACTTTATCTCACCATGCAACCGCTCGTTCTCCTTCTTCATGACCCTGTGAGCCACGAGTTGTTCACAAAGGATTGCGCGCTGGCCCGTTTGGCAACGCATCATCTTCCAATGGGAGTTTGCTTTCTTCAAGCTACGCAAGCATTTGCTTGGGCCTCCAAGCAAGCTATTCCTTTAACAGCACAAGCCCATCTTACAGACTGGGCACACCAGAGTGTCGAAGAAGACCCCCCCGTCAGCTATGCTTTGCCGCAATATGACTGGGTGAAGAGAATTTGTGCCTCAGACGAACATGAAGATGATCCTGAAGCACAGCTTGGAGTCTTGATTCAGAAGTGGGCCCGATCGAAAGCTCCATGTCAGGCGAACACTTGAGCTGGAGGAGTTGACAGGTTGAAGAGCAAAGAAACGCCTCGCGCATTGATAATCAGGTTTTAGGCTTTTCTCTTGACCAAGATTTGTCACTCTCCGCTACCACTGTTCTTGTCGTTGGCCAGGGATCCGAAACAACCCCGGTGGTAAAGCCTGCCAGAACCAGCGCTTCCTCGAACGTAACTACAAGATTCTGGATGAGTACTGCTTCCGAATCTCTCAGTGCAAGCTCTAGGTCCACAACGAAGCCCCTTCTCCCATTGTCGTTTCTTCTGTTGTAAAACTCTCTTCTTTGGGTTTGTTGAATGCTGCGTTTCGCCTCCACGTCGGTCATACCGCCCTTGCTGATCGCCATCCCCAAGAGGCTCTGGGTTACGTTCTGGACTGAGCCATGTGATCCCAAAGCCATGTGATGTCGAAGACCGGCGGCTAGTGCCAGCATCTCGTCGTAGCGGGTCAGCGCGAACGCCAATGTTGCACTTGGTGTACCTTTTGTATCGCGATAGACGATATGGATCTTATTCACAGTGCCCCAGAGCCGACAGAAGGAAGCAAGAATCTGCCAATCATCGGTATCGCTCAAAGGACTGGAACATGACTCGGAGAACTTTGGTTGCCTCTCAAGTCGAACAGTACCTGGTATGGGAAGTGCTGGAGGATAGTGTGTTGTCTGCATGAGAGGATACAGGACAGAATTGAGCCTGAAGTGGGTGTTAGGGCTTCTTCCAAAACTTATCAACCTTGTCTCACACCATGGAGTTGAAAAACCCCCAAGCGGTGTGTACGGTCATTCTTTGTTGCTTTTCAGACATCGAACTGAACTGAACAGAATCCTGATTCAAGCGGTCTGGTACTCCGAAAAGCCTCATTCTTGCTGCCATCTCGCGCGCTTTGTTCTAGATACGTCTGGCCAAATGCTGGTAGTCCGCGGCATCGGATAGACATGAACAAAAACATCGAGCCTGAGATGTTGGACAGAGAGTCGGATGTCATTTCGGCTCGCCAAAGCTTCTCAGCTTCGCCCAAGAACTCAGTACTCGCGTCACGAGCAAAGGAAGCTTTCGAAACGTACGATTGCTAGCTCGATTAATCAACGAAACTCAAGCAATACACGACGCTTACACATGCCAGCGCTAGAGGCGAGTTGACGAGGAAAGGAAAGCAGAATTGAAGCCACTGAAATCCCCTGGGTTGAGACGACGCTCGAGGCCTGTTCTGACACACCATAGTCGGGTTCTGAACTACCTTTTGAGCTGTTTGTTGGCAGTTGCAGCGGGCTTTGCAAGATATTGACGTCGTCGCCAGAACTCCTCTTGGATAATTTGATCAGAGACGGCAGCAAATGGCGAAAGACTTCCTGTTCCATCGTTCCCTGGAAGCACTCCGGCTCAGCAAAAGGGTTCAAATTTCAATCTCAGAATATGACTCTTGGGCTGTGATTTATCCCGATGTTGTTACTGCGGGAGTGAAGTAGGTGGCGAGAAATGCGACGGTTGTGGGTGGTGCCGATCACAAACATGTTTGGTACAAGGTGTGGCACTTGCTATTAGCTACTGCCCCGAGTACAGGATCTAGGCAGTTTCGGCATGTTGAATGGAGGACATAATCCAGACCCAACTTGGTTTCCTATCATATATAGACTGACTATAATGAGACACAATTCCACCAACGACTGCTGAGTCCTGACAGTCGGTCTGAGTATTTCAAGCTACACGAGTGAAAACCTCAACCAAAACCTCACCCCTGTGTGGTGCCTGACGATCACAGCCCTGTTTGTAACTTTCCGCTCAACCGGGGACTCGGGCAGAACAAGGCTTTGCGTTAATTTTGAATAATACTTTAGTAAAGGTGGCTAAGTTCAAGACGAGGCATTACGTTTCACAAAAAGACAATGTCCAATGGAGAATGCAAAGTTGTAGGGAGTCTGTGGGGCTGGATATCAGGCATTTCTGTTCTTTGATGGAAGACTCTGTCTTGGCGGGTGCACGAACCCTGGACGGGTTCAGGATTGGTATTTCTTGTTTGTTTGTTTGGAAAAAAGATCATGATTGAGGGTCTGTCAATTTTTTCTTATAAAATCGTTGGAAAGTCTTGTTCTATCTGTGTTGTCTTGCAAAGAACCGACATACCTATTCTCCGTGTCTAAGCCACGGGGCCCCCTTGTTGTCTGAAGAAATTGTCAATTATTTCAACTCCTGTCTCGTTGCTTCAGAATTCATGGTCAAAAGAACCATTCTCCATAAGAGCTATCCTTCTACTTAATCTTTGGCCGGTATTCGAGGACCAAGACATGTACGCCTACATCCAGGGGGCCAACGCTTGGTTGGACGAACATATCAGAGGCTACATCTTGTACCATGTCCCAGATGTAATCTTTATCGACGACTTTGAAAAAATTCCAAAAGATGCCGAGACTGTATTCCTGTTGTGCGATGGATGGAGTCTGAACCGCTGCTTTACAGTCATCAACGCCGCGGACAAGGCCTTACTAAACGCCTATCCCAACAGCGACGCCCTGGCCCGCAAGGACTATCTCGCCAAAGTGGTGGAATACTGGACGACAAAGAGACCTGAGAGCACGCTGAACAAGCATGTGCCTCAAACAGTACGGGTTTCGTTTGATTACAGCGAGTATGCCGATGATGCTCTCATGGCCGCCGACGACCTGACGTTACTCTACTCGCTCGAAGATAACGAAGAGAAGCAACCGGAGGATAGGGAATGGTGGATCATGAAGCCAGCCATGCTTGACTGCGGAGCTGGTATTCGCATCTTTAGCACCATTGAGGAGTTGGCAAGCAATCTCGAGCTCGCTGAGGATATTGAGGAAGAGGAAGAGGAAGAGGGAGAAAGCGAGGACCAGGTGGCTACGAAGCCAGCATTGGACAAGGACGAGTTCTCTGGAGTCGAACTGAGCCTCAACATGCCTGGACTTGACGCTCTCGACGCGTTAGTCACCACGGCGGCAACTTTGACGCTGGATGACACCAAAAAACGAAACGCCGCAGAGCAGTATGCCTTTGAATTTGACGAAACCCAACGCATACCTTCTGCCATGATGCGGGAATTCGTTGTTCAGCGCTACATCACCTCCGTCCCACCTATCGACAACAGGAAATGGCACGTACGAGCCTATGTCGTTTCGATGGGTCGGCTCAAGATACACGTCTTCCGTGAGATGCTGCTTCTCCTTGCATTGCAAGACTACAAGCCCCCGTGGGAGAACCCGAGCCTCAAGTCTTCATTGACAAACACGTCGTTGCAGAACGAGGATGAGTTCACGGCCAGGTCTTCAATGCGAGACTTTTGGGCAGCGCCGGATCATCTTCTCCCCGGGGACTGGAAAGCCCGCGTGTTTGACCAGATCTGCGGTGTGTCGGCCGAGGTGTTCCGCGCGGCGGTACACACTATGGCCGACAAGTTCACAACGGTGGATAAGTGCTTTGAGCTGTTTGCACTGGACTTTCTCATTGACCGCGACGGAAACGCGTGGCTGCTCGAGGCGAATGAGACACCGGCCTTTTACGAGTACGGACCAGCGGGGCGGCTGGCGACGAGGCTCATGGAGTCGGTGGTTTGCTTGACGATGGAACACATGGGTCTCGCGAGGACAGGTGCTGAGGAAGCCCGAGGGAGAATGGTGGAGGTTTTGGATGAGAGTTCGACGCTTGCTAAGAGCAACATTACTCAGATTGTTCCCGAGGAGTAGAGAGTCGATGGTAGGAACTGGGTTTGATATAACGTTGCGTTGATATTGTATTGTATTGCTGGGACCGTTGGATATTCTTGGGGAGTTGTTTGTAGATCTTTTATGAAGTTATTTTGATAGACGGATATAGAGAAAACTAGCATTTTTATATTTTCTTTTTATATATATTTTCTTTCTTTCAATAGAAGAGGTTGTGTATGAACGGTTCAGGATGTTGCTATGATGCTATCCCCATCAGCTGATCGTTTCAATGATAGTTACGGAATGCCTCTTGCCTACTAACTTGGTGCATTGTTTGACTTATAAAGAAATATAATGCTCAAATCTTACATCCGTGCATTTGTATGGAAAGAAGCTAAGAGGGGGACAAAAGTGAATGGGAGATGACAGCACTTGAGCATGACACTCCTGGAAATAATCAACCTCGTCATTCTGAGCAACTCCTACAATTGGAAATGATGATTGGCAGAGCATCTCAGGGCCAACCAAGGTGATATACCAAGCGGACCTATACTGTGATAGCGTATGAATTTCAAAAAGAAAGTCGTCTACCTCGTCCCTCGAGTGTGCACCGTGTTACGTTGCATGCTGATGCGACTTTCGCAACTCTGTACGAAACAATCAAACAAACATTGCTCACTACGGCTAACGCTCTTTCTAAATCATCACTCGCTCTCTTTTTCGTTCCAACTACACAGGTAGGCAGGCTATCACTGCTTTGGTCCCATCTCTGTATCTGAAGCTGACTGTTCTTTGATATAGAAAGAAAAAAACAGTCGATATCATTGTCTGACATGCTGCCAAGTTATCTATGACCATGATGTGTATCAGCACATTCACGTGTCTGCCACTATACAGACACTAGCTTGGAGACACAGCATGAATCCGTGCAGGACCCGAGTATCTATGCTCACCAAGGTTCCCCCACGATGACGGCTATCAGGTCCAGCGAAAAGTTAAGAAACCAGCCAGATGCTACTCTGTCGAAAAGCCTTCGTTTGTATAGTTATTGTTAAGATGGATAACGTTGTCGAGTGCATCTGGTCCTTTAACTTGTGGCCTACATGTGCAGGGGAATCCTCATTTGGAGCATCTATCTAGCATTGCTCGTGACATTTTCTGCGTTGCATAACCTTATCGACACCAAAGAAAGGGGGATACTTTCTGATATCTCCGGTTCTTCTGCATCAGATGAAAAGAGTCTATCTCGAGGACTGGTCTGGTTGTCTATAAGTATGTCTGCTTTTCCCTCTCTCTAGGAGAAATCTGTCTTTACAACTTCTCTACACTTCTTTCATCTTCTTTCTTACTCGCATTTTTCCGCTTGCACATATCACACAGTCTCGCTGACGTTCATCTGCTTCCTTTGATTGACACTCTGCACCATCTTCTTTACCTGTATCATGGCGGATTTTTCGTCTTGCTCTGTCGTCAAGATCGATATTACCGAGGAAACTACCAACATCACAACAAAGCCCAGACATACCTGGAAGGCCATCGTCAAACGAGCCTTTCGCAGGCGCGAAAAGAGAAACGGATCAGATTCTAGCATTGAATCGTTCGAGTTTGATAGCAACACCAAAGGGAACAAGGAGCCCGACGAGTCTTGTGGCCCTCGTCTCAGTCGAGCTGTTCATTTCTGCGAATTCGACGAGCTTCATACTTTCGACAGCAACAAGTCCCCAAAGTCTCGCAGACGTCGCTCTCCACAAAACAAGTTTGTTCTCGTTATCAGAATGATGGCTGTAAAGACCAACTTGATCAAGAGCTCGGGGTATGACCATGGTGCTTCAATGCTCGACAAGAAGACTCCCCAGCATCGTACCATGGAGCCTGCAAAGTCATGCTTCAACAAGTCCTCGCCAAAGAGTTCCCGTGGCACCCAAGTCACTATGGAAGACCCATACGAGCTCATGGAAGACTCGGACGAGTCTATGGATATAGATGGCGGAATCACCTCCAGCATCGACGGTTCAGACGACACTCTAATTCGCTCCGTCCATTTCGATGACACGGCCAAAGCAATCTGTCTCCGAACCGGCCAGCTCGTCGAGGCCACCCTATCCACCAAAGCAGCCCGTGCAGCATTCAAGCGTCGCTGCAAGCAGAGAAAGCAAGACAAGCTTAACACCAGCAACAAGAAAAGCATGCTCGATTTGCCAAAGATTTTCAACAAGAAACCCTCCGAATCATGGATCCCCACCCTCAGCATCAAACCTGGGACCCCTGAGCCCGCCTACGGCCGACAAGACTTTCTAGACCACGACGCCCAAGTCGAAAAGGCCCTGAGCGACGCCGAAGACGTCACCATCATCAACCAGCGCAACTCTATCAGTCGAGGTGCTCTCGACTTTGCCTTGTACGTCTGTGGCAACGACAATTTCAAAATCAGTCACAAGCTCAGACATGATGTAAACTCGACTCTTACCTCTATGATCGGGAGTTATACGTACGAAGAACGAGCCCACGCAAACAGAGGTCAGACACCTGAATTCATGAGCGACAGAGACTGGACCTCCAAGTTTGCAGACGGTAAGACGGCCATGGCTCTGGAGCGTCATGTAGGGGACGAGTCAGAAGAGTCAGAAGAGGCAGAAGAGGCAGAAGAGGCAGAAGAGGCAGAAGAGGCAGAAGAGGCAGAAGAGGCAGAAGAGGCAGAGAGCAGAGATAGAAGAGAAAGAGAAGGAAGATAAAGCTATCATGGACCTCAGAGAAGCTTTGGCATGGCATAGTCCCAAGTCAGGCGGTGCTGGATTCATCAGTCTACCACGCATGCCTTGAATGCATGTTTGGAGGACATTGGTTAATAAACCTACTAAGAACACAAGGTCTACTGGCCCTGGGTAAAGAAATGACTTTTATCGAAGACGACGACGAAACGATTGATGGTTGATGATAAAGATGCGATGGCTGGAATTTGAAGACAGTGGTTTGGCTACATGATGATGGCAGGCGTTTGTTTTGGAAATTTGTTATAGATTCCGAGACATCAAGTCATGGGAACTAGGGTGCGATTGGGTTGCCAGCAAGATGTTTGATTAATTGGTATCATTGGGAAATCGAATGGATAAATCCCAGATGTTTTGAGTTGTTATACTTGAGAGGAGCACAGTGTTTTGGAAGTGACACATCTACCTATCTCTCATCTCACTCCGAGTGCTCTTTGATACAACCCTTCTCTTAACAAGCATGCCTTGCCACGCATCAGCGAGGATCTTGTCATGTCCGAGACTCCATTTGATCTGGTCAATCTCAGCGAAAGCTTCGAAGACGCTGAGAATGTGGTCCGGTTGAGCTCCTTCGGACTCCCCCACCAGGGCAAGACTATGAAGATATGGCACACATGCATCAAGAATGGTGGCCCTGTAGGGTCCGGCCATGTGAAAGCTTCTGTTGGAGATAGATGGTGTCCGCTGCTTTCGCTAGACTCGATCCTTGGGGGAACTAGTGTGAGTATAGCTTCCTTACTGAAATCCACTAGCGCATTCTCCAAAATGGCGCATTATACTACAATATATACCCAAGGTCATAGAATATCAAACAGCATTGCTTAGTATCACAGCGATGACTGTGTTAGCAATGAGAAATAGTTAAGTTGTGGCAAGGTGTCAGTATGTCAGCGTGCCGGCATGAGATGGGTTGGTGTGTATAGAGATTGACACGGAGGACGGCCGGCACGGTTATCGATGGCCGACCGGCCAGAGTTGCTGCCGATACGGATGGCGATCGGCACGGAATGCATGGGTGGATCGGCCCGGGAAAATAGACGGATACAGACCCGTGCCGGCAAGTTTACGTTTCGACCTTGCGCCATCGCTGTGTCGGTAGGGCCCCGCATCGGTCATTTCGATCCGCTTATGCATTCTTGTGACGACACGCCACCCCGTACCGGCCACCATCCATATCGGCAGCAACTCTCACCGGCCTGCCATTGCTAACGTATCGGCCAACCCCCGCATCGATCTCCACATGTGCCGACCCTCTTTACTCACTCTGCGATTCTCTCATAACGGCATGCCATCGAACTAACTCTACACCCTTGCAGCGGCTTGTCACAAGCTAAGCTGAGGTATAACTTGTCTAAACCATCGTGGAATCCGTTTACCAATTATCACTAGTTTGCTACGTGATTTTCTAAGTAGGTAGATTACGGCGAACTGTGAAAAGTCATAGTCAGAGTGCTTCAGTGGATTCAGAGTAAGCGATCAGAGAATGACATAAGACATATTGCTTCATTCATTCATTCCATTGCATAAGAGATTTTACACTATGAGCTTGCGTGTCTTAACGTCCAAGGTCGCCCGTAGCGATTGCAGTTCGTCGGCAAAAGCATCTGATTCGTGCTTTCGTGTCGCCCACCTCCTCTTCCGGCTCCGGTCATTGCCATTGCCATTGCCATTGATAGACCCAAGAGGATGTCGGCCATGAATCTCTGCTAACATCAAGTCCACCAGCATGCATCGCCCGCTAGATCGATCGTATAGGACATTGCGTGGCTCTGCATCACGGTGCAGAATGTAATACTGATGAAGTCGACTGAGTGCCGTGATAATCTGATCGGCAACACTCGCCTTGACCTCATTCATCTCTCGCAAGATAGGCCGACCGCTATAACTCAATAATAGAAAATGCACATATACACCACCGTCAAAGTAGTATGGCTTGATAAGATTAATCATACCAAGACAGACCGGCACGAAAGTCCCTTGGAGTTGCCGAGCATGACCATATACCGTATTCTCATGTCGTAAAAGCTTTGCATCCATCGCCTCTACACCCTTTGCCACGAGCGTATAACCATACGATGATAAACGTAGTTTGAAAGCGGACCCCCGCGACCCAGAAAGGTAGAGAGGCACACAATCAGCGTCATTCCCACGATCAATTGCCAGTTGAAGGCGTAATAGAGCGAGGAAGTCCCGTCGCTTAATATGTGCCTTGCCATGGTCTGTTATATTGGGGCACCTCTTGTCCAGCGGGCCGCCGAAAGCGACGCCACGAAGGCACTCCTGGGTGCAATATGGCCGTTCGTGTATGTTTTGTCGCCTGTTAGAGACCTCTCGTACGGCTGCTGATCCGCTGCCCTGCGCTTGTGTACCGCTTGAGCTGACGTTCCTCGATTCGCCTGCCGAATAACCGGCCGGGTTTGGTGTTGGAGAAGGGCTGTTATCATCTCCATGGTCATCATCGCTGGATTGTCGTGTTTCAATACCGACAGGCATGCATCGCGAACGCGTTCGAATCGGGGACCGCACGAAGCCTTTCCAACGCTGAGGTTTATAAGGGGTTTTGCGTGGCGACTTCCGATCTGTTGCCGGAATGCTCCGCAATACGTCCTCATACTCCACAGCCCATATGTCGAGATGCTCAGCAGCGTCATGCCAGGCTTGACTGGGCGGAGGGGATCGAATGGCCTGAAGCACAAACGAAAAAATCTGCGCGACAGCCGTACGATGAAGTCGAGTGTCGTCATCATCCTGAACGTCTAGGCTTGGTACACAGACAGAGTAGTAAACACAGGATGGGTCGTCAGGGATGTTGAGGAAAATATATGCCTCACCAGTGCATACATACCCATACTGTATGCCTTTACCAATCATGTAGGAAAAGAGCTGGGTCACGACAGCCGTAGCGAGCCGTCTTGCTGCGAATTCAAACCCCTCGCCTTCTTGGTTGATCACATCACGATCCGGTTGGATCTCTGGCGCAAGCCCTTCAACAATCTCGCCAAGTTTCAGCTTATGTGGTGGCTTATATTCGATCGCGACCGCAGGGACAGCTTTTTCGTCAGAGTTCCGGTAGATACAGAATTGATCCGCTCGGTTGCCTTTCCCTCTCGCCTTTCGACGCCGAGTTGTTCGTTCGGATGGCCTAGAGCTAATAGATACTTGCTCCATGGATTCAGAGAGGGAGTCGTCGGCAAGACCAAGATTCGTGTGACTTTCGAACGTCACTGTTCCATTGAGACCGAGATCATTCCTTAGCAAGGAGTCGTTATACGTCGCGTCCACCAGCTTCTCGACTGCATTTTCCACGACATCTCGCTCGCCGTTTCGGAGCCCAATCTCACTGCTAATCGGGCGGAGCAGCGTTCTTACATAATCTAATTGATGTCGAGATGGGAAAGTGGCTTGCGAAGAAAACGAGGAACTATGAGAGAGTTGATCCCAGATTCGTTCTTGTTCCGTAGCGAATGCGGTCCATGGGATGATTCGGCGAGGATAAATTCGGCCGGTTGGATTCGTTGTATCCCCTTGTGTCGTCAAAGATCGGTCCGTTACTACTTCGATGGCGAGGCTGAGCGAATGGCACGTTTCAAGATACTGGTGAAGTGGCAGCGGTTGTGATGCAATCGCACGCTCCTCAGCTTCTTCGCGCCGACGTTGTTCTTCTTCGCGCCGACGTTGTTCTTCTTCGCGTCGACGTTGTTCTTCTTCACGCTGTTGTTGCTCGTCGAGGGCACGACTTTCAGCAGCTTTACGTAGGCGCCGTTCTTTCAAAAGCTGCTCCCGTAGCTGTTCAATGTCAAGATCTTCCATGGGAGCGGACGAGTACTGGCGAGTATGGCAGTGAAACAGTTTGTTTTGATTGACGTAAACACACCTAGGAAAACATTGGGGCAACGAAGGTCCCACTTAGCCACAGGTCATGCGTGGGGGGCGGGCTACTCAGCTTGGACCATCATGCTGCTGAGGCTGAGCTCTGTGGCTCATGAAACCCCGTCCTATTCTTAGGATTGCTTCGGAGTCCCAGAAGCTGAAGGTGAGAGAAAATCGCACGAGAATGGAATTCTGAGGCTAAACCTCAGACTTTTGCTTGTCTAAAATTGTTAAGTAGTCTCCATTAACCGTCAATCCTCCTTTAATACGACAAACTCCAGTTGGGGGCCCTCGCGTTACCAACCCAGGATACTAGATAACACACTGCGTCCTGGATCAAGTTTTAGGATAACACGTGATATCATAACACAGAAGCTGGGACAGTATCCGTATGTACGCCATCACTGTTGCTTGGAGAATCCTATTAGTCCTCTATCGCACGCCACGGCAGTCAAGGTCTAAAACTAGCCGAATACTCACGGTCTTAACAAACAAACAAAAAAAAAGAGACTAGTATAAGCTCGGTCCAAACCTAGCTTTCTTCCTCCGTATTTATACGGAGTAGATACTTCTTTAAAACGCCTACACTTAGCCGATATAGGGCTAGTCTATTATACGTAAGAATGTATTAGGTTATTATTAAGATACCTCGGGAAGAGAATAGCGATTAGTTTTAATTAATTAAATGCCCTATTGTATTTTTATATAGAAGTCAATCCTAATAGTTGGGATTTTTAACCGCTTCGCTTGTCTAACTGGCTCGCTTATCATGTACGTTATCACTTTCACAAATGTCGTCTTGTCTCTTGCAAGGGGGTTTGAACATGTACATAGTACGCGCATCCTCAACACTGTTCACTTTGTCGGCCAACCAGCGGCCAGGAGGGCCCAGACAACATCCAAGGGTTTTGGGAGTGGCCCGTGAAAACAGAAACAGGCCCTGTTGATCCTTTGAAGCGTTCAAGGCGGGTAGTTTAATCCAGTCCTTCTTCCTTTCTTGACGAGAGTCGATCTACAATCAATATTATTATTGAAGAACACTCTTCCATTTTTGTTCCCAGTCGTGGCACCTGCGGCATATGGATGCTTCCACGATCCACGACCGTATCCACGGGCCATGCAACGGAGGACAAGGTTAAATGAGAAGCAACACCTATGGTGGCACCGAGAGCTACAGAAATTGTGTAGCAAGATGCCGAGTTCCAGCTAACACTGTCGTGTGTTCGTGACACAATCTAGGACACGAGTGTGAGATACAGATTCGAAAGTCGAGCTGAACCAGCATTCAATTGTTCAGTAATTATGATTATTTGCTAAATGTGATTCCTACCTCATCAATATCTGCCCCCATTACCATGCGCAGTTACCGTATCGCCAACATCCGAAAAGAAGAAAACGGGGGTATCATGCTATTCCACCACACTCAGTATAAGGTATCCAAAAACATCAACAGCTCACACCGCAGCACAACACCGTTGGCTCAACAATCAGTTGTATACCCTATCAGGTGCCTCGGGGCCATGTCCGATAGCGTATTTGCTGCGCGCATTCATCTCCACGTCGTTGCCCGCAGGCCGCTGAGCAAACTTGCCGTCCATTCCCAGCTTGGCCTCGGTGGCCCATCGACGCAGCCAGATGAGGAGCCAGACGATGCAGAAAATGACGACGATGCCAGCAGCAATACCGAAAATGTAGGCCGCGACAAAGCCTCTTCCGCCAACCTCATTGTGATCGAGGAAATTGTACACGTAGAAGCCCTGGGTGGCAACTGTGACATAGGCAAGACCGAGGTACAGAGCGAGAATGAAGATCAAGCAGGGGATATGCACCCATTCCATAGGGTTCGTTCGAGGAACGACAATCTCAAAGAGCGCAAACAGGCTGTTCAGACCGTGCTGGCTGATGTTCGCCCAAGCCGTAAACTGCACTGGGAACCAGGGACCATCATAAAGAACAACCCAGTATACAATCGTGACGAGAAACGGATAGGTGACAACGGTCGAGTAAAACAGCGAATGCAGAGCCTGCAGCGGCCTCGGGAATCGATCGAGAAGGGCCCGGCCAGTGAGCGCGTAGGTGAGCGTATGAACGGCAGCCACAGCAAAGTAGAAGGCCAGTCCCCAGTACGTCAGAATGGTGAAGTAGCTGAAGCTCCTCTGGACATCTGTGCATCCGCCGAGCGACTTGTGGGTGCACGTCCAGCCGATGATGAAGAAGCGCGTGGCAAAGGCATAGAGGGAGATGAGGGCGCGGAGGGCGAAGAGGAGCCACGGACTCAGGAACCACGAGGTCTCGAAGCGATTGGAGGGGTCCCAGAGACCAGCGCCGAAGCGAAATGGATTCTCTCGAGCCATTGCAAGACTGTATGGGGAAGAAGAAGAAGAAGAAG
>JABFEV010001662.1:0-15562 GCA_013618395.1 Fusarium domesticum
ATTAAATTATATATATATTTAACTAACATTTTAGTTAAATTATATTTAGTTTTAATTTTTAATTAAATCTTAAAAAATGTGATTCAGGGTGCAAAATAGAATCCTCAACTCGCTTACGAAGTACGACATAGTATAATCTTATATATAGAAACAGCTTTGGCACTACTATTAACCCTCCAACATTTTAAGTGTAAAATTTACAGCTTAGCCTTGCTAGACTCCTGCTCTGTAAGCTCCTCATACATGCGATCGATGTGATTCCTAAACTTCTTGGCCGCCTGGGGACGCTTGAGCTTCAGCCTGTGCCAATCATTAGTAAGAGCATAACACACAAGATAATGTTCAACTTGGAGGGAACTTACGTAGGAGTGAAAAGCCCGTTATCAATGGTAAAGGGATCGATCTCAAGATGGACGTTGCGCACTTTCTCAAAGCTATTAAACTTGTTCTTACGGGCAATCGTATCCAGCTGCTTGAGGAATTGCGCCTTCACCTTGGGGTCGTTGGCCGCAGCTTGAAGGCCAGCCACGTCGCTTGGCTTGATAGTCTCTTGCAAGATCTTGCTAGCGAAAGGCGCGAAGTTCTCAACATCAATGCCAAAAATGCCGACCAAGGACGACTGAGTGCCGTCACCATGCACGTAGGCCATGTTGACGAGGTTGGTGCTGCCCATGAAGACGTTCTCGATGCGCTCAGGAGAGATGTACTCGCCCTGGGCAAGTTTCAGAACATTCTTCTTGCGGTCAATGATCTTGAAGCGGCCCATCTTGTCGACCTCGGCGATATCGCCACTGTGGAACCAACCATCGGCGTCCACGGTCTTGAGGGTCTCTTCCTCGTTCTTGTAATATTCGCGGAAGACGGCGGGGCCGCGCAGGAGCAGTTCACCACGAGGGTTGGGCTTGTCATCCACCGAGTATTCAAACTCGGGTACCGACTCGAGGCAGATTTCCATGCAAACCATTGGGGGACCGATATTGCCGGTGGAAAAATCACCTCGGATCTGGATCGTACCGACAGCATAAGTCTCCGTCATGCCGAATCCCTGGGCGAAGTCGTTGGCAAAAGCAGCGCGAAGGAAAACTTGAACATCGGGGTCTAGTTGAGCACTACCGCTGACCATGCTGTGGGCGTTCTGCAGGCCAACTGCAGCCCTGACCTTGGGCGTCCAGATTCGGTCGTAAAAGAAATGTTTGTTGGAAGCCTTGCCAGAAGCAGCTCGCATATTGGCCTTCTTAGTATCGATAATATGCCTTGATAGAGCACCCTTGATTCCACTGCTCTCAATAGTGGCCGTTCGAATGGCCGAGTTGAAGCGGTTGAACAGACGGGGCACAGAGATGAAACCAGTAGGCTGAAGGATCTTCATATCATCTACCAGACCCAGAATGTCACCGCGGAAAAAACCGATGGCAGCACCCTCGCTGAGTGCGATCTGATCGACGAGTCGGCCGTAAATATGAGCAAGAGGCAAGTATGACAAGTGAATATCCTTGGGGCCCACGTTGCCATTGACTCGGCCCGCAGAGATGGCAGCAACGGCGTTCTTGTGAGTAATGAGAACACCCTTGGGGTTTCCGGTGGTGCCAGAGGTATAGTTGATAGTGCAAACGTCATCGGGGCCAGGGGCTCGGGGAGCTCGTCCCGATCTCGCGCCGATTTTCTCGACCTGGGCCATGGAGTAAATCTGGATACCGTGCTGAGAGGCAATGTCGTTCAAGACGGCAGCTTTGGTGTGAGAAGCCAGTTCGCCATGGTCAAGGGGATCAAGTGAAACAATAAGCTTCAAGCGGGGCAGGCGAGGAGACAGCTTCAAAAGAACAGGGATATGGGGAAGAGTGCAGACAACGCAGGTGACCTCGGCGTGGTTGATGATGTATTCGGTGGTGTCGGGTCCAAGTGTCTCGTAGAGAGAGACAGAGTAGAGGGATTGAGAGGCCAGGCCAAGATCTATCACCAAAGCATGTTAGTAAGTCAGTACCCGCGAGGGAGCCAAGAGAGGCTCTCTGGAAGGAAATAAAAGTAACAAAAGCTGCGTACCAGTTATCTGCCACTCAGCGCGGTTAGGCGACCACAGACCAACACCATACTTTTCTGGCTCATGGTTGATGGCCTTGTGAATCTCAACGACACCGGCACCAAAGTTCTTCCTTCGAGCGTCGACCTCGGCGTAGCTCATCCAGTCGTACTTGTCCTCCCACTGCTGGGTAGTAGGGTTCCAGTGACGGGTTCCGAGACACCTGGCGTTGGGCCATGCTTGAGCGCTCTTGTCGAAGACGTCATGAGCAGTTTGAACTTCGGGATCAAGGGTGGTTACGAGAGGCTCATCGCGGACGGCCCAGTGTCGATAGGCAGGTGTGCGATTAGGGCGTTCGGATCCAGGAACAGCAACGCCCCAAGGAGAGCCAGCTGGAGGGGGGGTGGTCAGCTTCTTGTAGTAGGCTTCAAAGTTCTTTTGCTTCTGAGGCGTCATGTTGAAGTTGGTGGATTATATCGGGGCGGGATAGGTATCGGGGTGGTCGAGTCGCAGTTCTTGGACACGAGAATTGAAGCGGGATGTGGGGAAAGAGCTTCGAGAGTGAAGAGAGACGACAACGGCAGCGACAAGGTCGGGATCAGTGCTGGTGTTGAAGTTGAGTCAACGTGTCTGGACACTGTGAAAATGGGCAAGGCTTGAGAAACGACAAAAGACAGTGTCAAAGACAGTAAAAAAGGGAGGAAGGAGCAGCTGATATAACGGATCGGAGTCGATTGGCCTTTTGACCTTCCCCAGACAAGGACGCAAGAACGCCACGGAGACGCCATTGCACCCTTTCCTCCCTGAAAGGTCAAAGGGGCCGAGGCGCTGCAACGATGCGACCCATGTACCTCGGCAGCCCCAGATTTTTGGTGGGCAACGGGGAACTTGATGTTGTTAAGTTACGGAGTAGTAGCAACGCTTGGCCCGTAACCAGGGATGAGCTCCGCATGGGGAACACCCTTTTCGGCCTCGTTAGTGCCTTGGGATTCCTGTAGAATGCTGGGGCTGAGAAGGCTAGGTACACCATCACCAGATATTAATGCGGGAGGTGGTTTCTGTATTCAGTGTTGTGGCTCATGACAAGCCATGATAGAAAATGTGCCTTGGCAAGATGCTATTTAAGATCATTAGATGCGGGGTCGATTCACATCTAGGTTAAAAGAGAAAGTAGAGTACTTATATCACTAACGGGAGCTGTTGGTTAAGCTGTCGTTGTCTGCCTACCTCCTTTGTAGCCTTGAGATGCCATCCTAGCAAATGCCCGCCCTTTTTTGTTTTTTGTTTTTTTCTCTCCCCTCCTCAGCTTGTCAGAAATTTTGGGCTGATTTATTAAGACTTCACATGTGCTGTGTAACATTTGCCAAGTGCTTGGAGCGAGGCACGTATACATATCAGCACCTTGTTCACAGCTTTAAGTCATCCTGTTTGCCCTTGGGCCATCTTGCCTGTTTCCCATCTATCTCTGTCACTCATTGGATGTGTGAGCCCATACGATGATCTGGGGTCCTAGGTACAGTACAATAGAAGTTATTGGCTACTTGAATGGTGGAGTAACTCCCACCTCTATGGCCCAACCAGACACCACATGATTGGCATCGATTTCCCTTGTCCGACATGGCCGAAAGGCCGACCCGATCGGTTTCATGTGAAGATGCGACAATCCAGAGCTGTTGAAGATTTTTGTTTGTACCAAGTCGTTCCTCAGTCACGAGGATCCTTTATTGATCTTCGGACTTTCCAGCCCTGATACCTTTTGTTTTTACGGGAGCAGCGGTTATTGATCTGCTAAGAAAGACGACTCTGCACTCAATGCTCGTGCTGTACTAGTCCCCAATATCCCTGAATCCTTGCATCCCCGACGCAGTTTGACAATGGCCACTGACAAAGGGGTTCCGAGTAACAAACAGCCCGATGCAATGTCAGGTTCTATTGCGTTGAATCTAGGCTGTCTGCTTTGTCTATTGGTTTACTGTTTGCTTGCACACCATACTCTGATTGATGATTCCGTTTCAGGACGGGATTATTATCCTTATCAACCTCTCTAGGCTGTTGAAGTGAACCTTATGTTAGTGTCCTTAGGCACTTGTAGAAGTAGCTTGATGATGCAATGTTTTTTATATGAAACGCCTCATGTGACTTGGTTGATGCCATTTGCCACAGCCTCCTCGGGGCATAAAATTGGGGCTCAATCAATGCCATGCCATAACTCTGGGCGAAGCATTCATGAGAAAACTCACAATATTCTATATTTGTCACAGTACCAATCTCAGGCTACTCGTTAAAACATCTATTCTAGAGTACCAAAGCGAGTTATTGGCAATAGTTGCATTCTATTATTGGTGTTTGATTGAGCCATATTTAAACACTTCTTCATATGTTGAAACGCCTAATGGCATTGAGAGTCTCCATGCCTTGAAGCACACTTTCGCTGACGCATTGAATGATAGGACTGACCCGTCCACGCAATCAACGTTGCCGTTTCTTGAAAATCCTAATTCGGCCGATATCATAGCAGGCCCGGAGACTGCGCATTAAGACAGGGGATCCCCTCGGTCGGCAATCGTCCTCTAGCCTCATCATTGTGACGTGACAAAGTGAAGTCTTGATAGCAGTCTAAGGTCTGATGTTACGTATCATTGTTATCGTATTAATGTCATGTCTAGCGGCGCTGCTCCTAGTCCCGTGGACCCTCAACATCCCATCCGGCCCTTTTGCCGCTGTGGACCTGTATTTTTTTCTTCTCTTGCACAACATGTCATGTGTAGTAATAGTAGGACCGATGGATGAAGTTGTCTCCATCCAAATTCGCATTGACGACAATGCTTGGGCCCCTAGATCAGCACTGTTTCAAATTGATGTTGCCTTCTCAGGCGGCCTAACACCTCGAGACACAACCGACTCATGCCCCAGAGATAGGTCATCTAATGCACTGCTTCAAATAAATGATCTGCTGTTTCCTCCATGATCCCCCCAAAAAAGAGCATGCATTCACTGCAGAACTCTCACCTCTCCCTTAGTGGCCCCTTCCAGACTGTCCAACGGGTCCACGGTCTCTCTCTCGGAGACATCTCCCTTGGATCGTCCGCGACCCCACATGGTCCGTCCAGGACTTGTCTCGTCAGCCGGCTCTGGTTTATATAGATTCTCACGTTGCCGTCGTCCCCGATGGATCCTCTATCTTTTTGAGCGATTGTCACTTTTCCAACCTTGCGTCCTTCATCTCGACTGTGCCTGATCACATTTAGTCGTTTAAGATGGCCCGCGTACTGATCACAGTTCTGCGACTTTTGCAGTTGGTTTTATCTCTGGCCAGTATTGGCCTGAGCTCATATGGTGCGTCCTTCTTCTATGGTGTGGCTGAATGTTTGACGTTAAAGCTCGACTGTGCCGCATCGGCTCGTTTCCATTCTTGGCTGACCATTTACCCGACTTGCAGTTATCAACTATTTCGTGATGGGAAGCAGGCCTTCAACACCATCATCCTTCTCTTTCATGATCGCCGCTTCTATTCTGTCGATTCTCTCGCTCATCTATCTCGAACTGGTGTCGAAATTTGTACCGCGATTACATCATCCGTACGCCGCCATAGCCGTCGAAGCGACCAACACAATACTTTATTTTGCCGGTTTCATCGCTCTCGCAATCTTTCTCGGATCGTTGACTTTATGCGGAGGACCTGTATGCTCTGCTGGACGGGCCGACACTGTCGTTGCTGCTGGGCAGTTTACGTCATGGATCGCCACGACTTTCTTCATGGCTCAGGAGCTGTTCAGACGGCATACCATGGGACTTAAAGATACAACCGGCGATCGTGAGATGACGCAAGCGTGAGACGTGAACTCTAAAAGGTTAACATAAACACCACGAGAACGACAACCGCAAGCGAAATACACAATGACATTTGAACTCGGATAGATACTGGCGCAAAAAGTTGAGTTGCCATCAAGAAATGGGAGGACCATTGACAGAAGGGGTACTGATAGAAAGGGGGCACTGAAGTGCCAAGTTCAGCGGACAACGGAATACTTATGATGGGCGTTTTTGGGATTTGACGTGTCTGATGTGGCGTTATTGATACCTAGAGGCTATTTGCTAGATAATTCTTCTGTTTCAACAGACAAGAATGAAACTTGGTTCTGACTACCAACACGAATGTAAATATTTGAATGGCTCCCGGTTGGTGAATTGGAGTTTTCGCAGATCTGACTACTCTATGCTCGATGCTCGTACCTAAGACCAGGCTGGCCATATCTCAGACTCGAATAGAAAGAGAAGTTAATAAGTGCAAACGACGGGAGTAGATATTGACCTTTATTCGTTAGACGATGAATGCCGTTGAATCTGCAGCCCCTGTTTATGACAGGGGTTCAATAAAGAGTTGTGTCTCTATGGATACACAACCAGCCGATAGCGATAGTGCAACGGCTCGATAATTGACCAAGGTGTTGGAGAAATCTGGCCATTGTTGTCAACCTTTCGGCATGGCGTTGTGCTTTCCCACGGGCCTTATCCCATTGTCGGCAGGATACTCCTGCATTATCATATCGAACTATTGAATTCGCGATGCTGCTAGGCAATGATGGAATATCGGGACTGGGTAATGATTTAGTTGAAGAGAAAGTGAATGAGGGTAGCTGTGAAGGGAAGGGACGTCTAGAAGAGGTTGAATGAGGTAGTCTGATGTGAAATATGGACTACAAGTAAGTATGCTCTCGCCTTTTGTTGCTAGCATTTAGGTAGTCCGTCGTGCCCCGTCCCATAACTGACACTTCTATGCCGTGAATTAAGCCCGACAACAGACGTATCTCGCAACTGGAAATGAAAGTGATATCATGAGAAGCCTCATGAGACACTAACTGAATGGGTACCAGAATGAGCGGCAAACGAGCGGCACTCGGTATCAGCTCATAAGCCTCGGCAACCGACACGAGATCAAACAATTGGTCTCAGACCACAAAGCCAGTCCGATAACCGGGATGCATAACTTGAGGTCGCTTTTGACCATTGAGCTACCTCCAAAAACCATGAGGTGGGAATTCAAAACATGTAGGGGACCAACAAATGAACCGACTCTGGAGCTTGGTGAGAAACTAGTAATTCCAAGAAGCTGATGTGAACTAACTAGCTGGTGATGACCGCGAAACTCGTGCCGTGAATTTGATATCGAAAACAACATTGTCGTCGATGGCGTGCTCTCGGCCTGGACCAGCTTCCCCACGGGCTTTTCCTCATGTGGCCTACTGTAGATGACATGATGGCAACTTTCTTGAGTGGTGGGATGCTCCCAAGGAGATGCTAGTGCGAGTGGACGCCATGACAAGAAAGGATCTTGTAAGGACGCTGTGATTGTGTTGATAGGTGGGGAGCCTTTACCCTTTACCTTGGCTACCACCGGTATTTCCATTCAGTATGGTATGGCGGACACATATTAACCGATAATATGGCATGATGCAAGCAAGTCTCGACGCACGCATAGAAACGAGCAATGGCGCAATCTACCTCGTCGCATTCTTATTCTTGACCTCTTCCCCTCCTCCTCTCCCCTCAATTCCGTTCTTCCCTCCTCTCTTCTCTCATCCGAAAGTCTTCTATAGCTTCAATTTTGTCCTATCTTCCAGCTTATTCTCATCATGTCTGACTTGAGCAAGAACTTTGAGACGCTGCAGCTCCACGCGGGGTATGTACCACCACCCTTCTTCCTTCTTTCCTCACCCTCGCCTCGATGGCGGGGTACTCTTCCCATCATAACCACCAAGACATTTCCCATGATTATCTGAAAATAGCTTCGCCAACTAATCTTGTTTCCATGACAGCGCAGAGCCTGACCCCACCACAAACTCTCGAGCTGTTCCCATCTATGCGACCACCGTACGTTTCCTCCACACCATCTGCCTTGTTGAGACTCCGTCTACCGCCCTGAAGAGCTGGACAGGAACACGTTCACAGCATACGGATTCGCTAACATTCCTCCCTATAATAGTCCTATGTCTTCAATGATTCAGCTCATGGTGCGAGGCTGTTTGGCCTCAAGGAGTTCGGCAACATCTACAGTCGTATCATGAACGTAAGTGGTATACTTGAGACTGTCCCATGAACACTTACTAAACTCAATTCTCCAGCCTACTGTCGATGTTTTTGAGAAGAGGATAGCTGCCCTTGAAGGCGGAGTTGCAGCTCTTGCTGCCTCATCTGGCCAGGCCGCTCAATTCATTGCCATCAACGCCCTTGCACATGCTGGCGACAACATTGTCTCTACCTCCAACCTCTACGGGGGCACTTACAATCAGTTCAAGGTGTTCCTGCCCCGTCTCGGCATCAACACAAAATTCGTCAATGGTGACAAGCCGGAGGATATTGCTGCTGCAATCGATGACAAGACCAAGGCTGTTTATGTCGAGAGCATTGGTAACCCCAAGTATAATATCCCTGACCTGGAGGCCATTGCCAAGGTCGCCCATGAGAAGGGCGTTCCCCTCGTTGTAAGTCAAGAATACCTAGTCGGCAAGAATGAACCTGTCGCAAACGGTTAGCTGACCGCCTCTTCTTCACCTAGGTCGACAACACATTTGGCGCTGGCGGTTACTTCATTCGACCTATCGACCACGGAGCCGATATCGTTGTCCACTCCGCCACCAAATGGATTGGCGGCCACGGAACCACCATTGGTGGTGTAATCGTTGATTCGGGCAAGTTCGATTGGGGTAAGCACGCCGCTCGTTTCCCTCAGATGAACGAGCCTTCCGATGGGTACCATGGCCTCAAGTTTTGGGAGACTTTTGGTCCCATCACCTTCATTATTCGCGCTCGTGTTGAAATCCTCCGTGATCTTGGTGCCGCTCTCAACCCGTTTGCTGCTCAGCAACTTCTGCTAGGTATTGAGACTCTTAGTCTCCGTGCCGAGCGTCATGCTCAGAACGCCTTGGCGTTGGCCAAATACCTCGAGAACAGCGACTACGTCAGCTGGGTTTCGTACCCAGGTCTTGAGAGCCACCCTTACCACGAAACTGCTAAGAAGTACCTCAAGAGAGGCTTTGGCGGTGTTCTCAGCTTCGGCATCAAGGGTGGCGGTGCCGCTGGAAGCCAGGTTGTCGATGGCTTCAAGCTCATCTCCAACCTCGCAAACGTTGGCGACGCCAAGACCCTCGCCATTCATCCATGGACCACCACTCACGAGCAGCTTTCTGATGAGGAGAAGATCAACTCTGGTACCACTGAGGATTTGATCCGCATCTCGGTCGGTATCGAGCACATTGACGACATTATTGCTGATTTCGAGCAATCGTTCAAGGTGGCTTCGGGCACCACTACCAAGGAAGAGGGTGAGCAGAACGTTGTTGCTAGTAGTGAGACAAAGGAGACGGAAGCTCCTGTCGCTCCCTGAAGAAATTGAAATCTTGCTCTTTTGAAGAGTGGTTGGACGGTAGTGATGAAGAAATACCCTATCTAGGAACTAGTTGAATTGAAGCGTGTTTTGTGTCCTACTCTTGTGTTGTAACCTGATGACCTTACTCGTATATGCTCCGTACCCCGATGCCAGGTGAAAAGAAAGGTGTCTTAGTAAATGCGTACAAAGCATTTGTCGCGACTGTTCGTGAGACCCTGGCCTGACAGCGCCACGGCGAAGGTCTTGCTGGTATGTGTGGCTGAGATACGTGCCACAGCTCTCTAACTTGCATGCTTGTGATTGGCCCACTTGGTCTTCCTCCATACTACAAGCCGTAAACGTCACTCTTCATCTGGGTTGAATCTGTCAGAAACTATCACCGCCATCACCGCCATCACCGCCATCTTCATCAGAAAACAGCTCTCAACCAACCTTCAAGATGCGTCTCACAATATTAAAAGCAGGCACTGCATTGGCCACGGCCATGTCACTCCTCCCCGCCGCTGCCGCCTCGTCTCTCACGCTCTTTCTCCCCGCGAGCCCCAACCCCTATGGTTTTCAAGCAAGCACCCACGCGACGCTCTCTAGGGCTGGTGCACAATACTCTGCGCCCATCTCGTCATCAAACACTTTCGTATTTAAAAATATCACCTCCGGATCTTACCTCGCCGACGTGCACTGCTCGACAGACGTGTTTCAGCCGTTGCGCATAGATATTGACTTGTTGCCCGAGGATGGCGCCGAGTCGGGCGTGCAGGCTTGGGAGACGTTCCGGGGAAATGATTGGGGTAACAAGGGAGAGGCTGTCAAGGTAAGGGACGGAAGTCAGGGAAGAGGCATCGAGGTTCGGGCGATTGGAGGCAAGAATTATTTCATGGAGCGACCTGCTTGTGAGTTTCCTGTACAAGATGGTGGAAAGGAAGTGACCATGTTTGGTACTAATTCAACTCTTCAGTCTCGATTCTCAGCATTCTCAAGAGCCCCATGATTCTCATGGGCATCGTCAGTATGGGACTGATGTTCGGCATGCCGTACCTTATGGAAAACAGTAAGCCATACCTGACCGACCCGTTTCTTTGTCAGTGTTCTATTATCACAGAGTCTAATGATTGCCTTTTCATCAGTGGATCCTGAGCTTCGTGCCGAGTTCGAAGAGCACCAAAAGAAGAGCCCCATGAATGCTGTCATGAGCGGGCAAGGTGCGACAGAGAACCCTCTCGGAAACTTCGACATGGCTGCTTTCCTCGCCGGCTCCAACAAGAAGGACGGAAATGGTGGTGGTGCTTCCAAGAAGAACCAGGGCGTGAGGAGATGAGCTGTCTCTGTTGACCGGCTGAGAATTGATGGGAGATGGGGGGAAATGGAGATGTATCCTGTGGTATGGTGTGTCGATATAGAGTAGATAGGTGTGGATGGTTTAAGAGTCAAGCCACGGATTATTTCGTTTAATAACGAAATTGGGTAGATCATAAAGTATAGCGATAACTTGACGTTTCCTTGCCTGATTAAGCCAGCATTATATCAACTTCTACTTGGCCTCAACACGCTCGCACGCGTGAAGCCAATTTCACGCCTCGCCTACAACAGAAATTACCTCGAATCAAGTAATAGACCCGTGATAACTACATTTCATTCAAGACCAATACTGTCATTTAACATCTCGAAAAATACGTAGTCATATTACTTACTCGCCGCCATCATCACCGCCAAAGTCGTCGCCACCAGCACCATCCTCTGGAAGTAAACGTTAGTCAATGCTGCATCCACGTGTGAATACGAAAGATAAAAACTTACCATAGCCATCTTGGTATGCATCCTGCTGCCCATCGTTTATTGCATCTGCCATCATATAGCCACCCAACATACCGGCACCCATTCCCAGGGCAGCACCTCCGGCCATGCCCATACCACCACCACCTGCTCTGCGCTGTTGCGGGTATTGACTACCGCCGTAGCCAGGACCGCCGCCATAGCCACCCATCATACCAGGCTGACCGTATTGCGGTTGGCCATAGTGAGGCTGAGCACCATAACCCATAGGAGGACCATGACCAGGATAGCCACCGCCACCTCCATATTGCTGCTGTTGAGGATAGCCTCCATAACCACCACCACCCTGGTGCCCAGCGCTTGACTGTTTCGCTTTGCCCAGTAGTTTACCTAAGAAGCCACCGCCACTCTTGCCGCCTCTCTCACGGGGAGGCAACTCTGAAGGATATGGGCTGTTGTTCTGGGGATAAGGGCTGCTTGAGCCACCATAACCTGCAGGAGCTTGGGGACCACCCCGGGCACGATTTTCCTCCTCTGCCTGTAATTGTGCGGCGAGTCTGGCATCCTCATCTATAGAATTCGAGGAACCTCCAGCAGCATTGTGCTGATGATTGTGATGATTCTCGTATGGATTCTTCTTGGTTTCGGTAGGCACAGGCCCATTACCAGGCTCGTAGCCAGGAGGAGGGCCATTTGGTGTGTTTTCATCGACGGGGAACACAGGAGCCGTTGGCTTCTCCCATTGAGACTTTTTGGTGTAGACGTTCACATAGAACCTAACAAAGAATAGTTAGTTAGAATACCTCGACACGACTTGATCAGGAACCGTAGCGAACGAACCATTCCTTGTATTGATCGTTCCATCGGGCAGTCCAGCCAGCAGGAACATCGGGGGCCTTGGGAGGCGGGGGACCAGCCGGAGGCGCAAATTCGTCCATTGAGTGAAATGTTACGAGTATGCGATTAGGGGTATTGGGTAATCAGTTGGGGCTTGAAGGATAATATCGAATGCGCTTCGCAGATTGAAGTGTCGCAAAGGTCAAAGAAGTGAGGTCACAGGTCTGATGTATGATGTAAGTAGGTTAATTATGGCGGGGTAAAAGATGTGGGTAGGAAGATAGGGTGGTAAGTCCAGTGAAAAAGAGGAATTTAGGTGTCGGATAAAGAACCACGGAAATGATACATGGAAATGGCAAGAAAGGACCAGGTCAGAGCCTTTTATGATGCTTTCGTGTTAGTCGCCTCTAAAGGATTTCTCGCCATCGGCAACTCTTGGCAACATGGCACATGGCACTTCTCCAGGGGTTACCATCCAACTACGAGGCAATCGCGCCTTTCTGATATCCACCAGTGCACCGCCACATTTCAATTACAGCTCTCGCAGAGGTGAAAAAAGTCAGCCAGTTATTTGGGTACTCTCTACTTTGCTTCCGTTACCATACTTCCAACTGTACTCCGTACCTGCCTACTACATTAGTACCCACACGTGGCGGGGGAAAACGTATGTTATATTCTTGTAGTATAACCTAACATCCAAGAACTGACGGCGTGCCAATTGTATCTTACATACAGACTTGCGAATAGCCAGACACCGATGACTTCCGTGTTTTGTTTGGATCCGATTGTGCACAAACTAGTCGCGTCATGATAATAGGCCACCAGGAGGGGATAAAATGCTGCTCCCGGAACCTGTGTTAGATGCAACTAACCACGCGTCCCTCATTCTCATTACATACAAAACAACCCCCTCGAGGAGAATAACAGGCTTAAAAGCTAGCATTCTATATGCTCAGGCAGCCAGAAACGAGCACTGTACGGGCGATACATCGTATTTCACAAGATTGGCTGGCCCCATGCTCGTCAAAGACCCGATCAAAAGAATTGCACTGATCCAAACTCTATGAGTGACTACTACCTCCTATCCCAAGGGCCAAAAAAAAATAGTAATGTCAATTTGGCATCAATGCCACCTTGTTCGCTTCCTTGACACGCGATGAATGTTCTCAATATCCATCGGATATGCATGCAATACAAGGAAGACGCTATAACTGGCCCCATCACACCAAGGACAAGTCTGCTTTACTTCTCGGGATCATGTTCACAGTGAAAGACGCTTGAGATCCAGTCAAGACCTTATACAGCAGAGGGATTAGGGTTGCCGAGAAGCCTCCCCTATGACTGATGGTGTCATGAGCTGAAGAGTCCGGAGATTACAGCCGCAACAGGAGACACGTGTTAAAAGGGAACTACAACGTCTCATTCATACAGGCAAGTTGTAGAGACTAACAGTTGAACCTCTCTCCACTTGTCGAATTCCTTACTTCCTTTTCCCCTGCAAACCCGAGTCTGATGACACCTTGGCCGACATCCTACGCTTCATATCTGACAGGCCCGAGACCGTTGACAACCCTCACGATCCCGCCGACGATTTGATTTGGGCCAATGCTCTTCATGGTATGCGTGTCCTGACTGACAGTCCCAAACGCATTTGCTACTTTCAAAGGACTGAGACTGACATCTCGACCTAGTTCCCACCAGCCCCAGAAGATGGGCAGCACTACAAAGATGCCAACCAAGGAGACTGCCACGGTAATCCATATCTGCTTGAAGTTGGTGATATAAACTAGGGTTACTTCACCAATGTTACACTCCACCTGCTGTTTATCTGTTGTAATGAACCTGGCACATTGCGCAGGCTGGCTCGGAGGCCAAGGTCCTTGGTGAGCTCAATGAGATCGTCCATGGGGTTTGCCCGAGTATCCTCGCACCCCAGGGCAGATTTTTCATTTCAGGCAAGCCTTCGGATGAGACATCGTAACCAGCTGCGCCAGTGAAGCTCATAAATGCCGATGAACTATAGATGGCATCAACGATTGTACTGAAACCGCCAAGAATATTATCGGCACCGCTTGCAACCATAGCAGCGGGGACCATGTACCTGTTGTTCAATATTAGAAGGGGGTTCTAGGAGTTGCCATAGTGAGGGAATCGAAATACATACTCGCGCCGCATAAACTTGGTATCTTTCCATGTCCCCTCAAGCTTTATTTTGTCACCGTGAAGTCGGACAGGAAATGTTGAGATAACAACATGCAAGTCATAAGTCAGGATCTTGAGCCGTCCACTGTATTCGCTCGTGTCTTTGTGAAGCGTTGTTTAACAGAGAACTGACCCGTCCTTCATTTGGTAGGTCGAGTAGCCTGGGTATTCGGTGATGTTGATCTCGAGCAGGCTCGCTCCATCTAATGCTTTTGAAGCGGAACAAATTCATAGCTGCTTCTACTATGCCAGTAGAAGAACCATTTACGGAATGCAGTTGTTGCAACTGCCAATGCCCATCAATTTTTAGTTCCTCATTTTTTTATAATCACGAAGCACTGATCATCAAAACAGCATCAAGTCATAAGTAAAACAATTAACGCAACGTCCAGCCCCGCATTCTCGCGCGGCCCCCTTCTCGCGCAATAATTCAATAGCATCGGAAAAGTTCAACAAAGTACCTGGCGGGTTGAGTTGACTAACCAACGCCCCCACCTCGTTCTCTGGAGAAAAAAGGTGGCGACAAAACCCATAAGTGCGTCGAAACCGTATATGTCTTACATAACTTGTAATTATCACAACAATTCCAATTAAACCTCAATTGATGTCAAATGGGAGATATAATATCTTCAACCTCTCAATTTATCATGACAGAAGTCCTATAGTGATCCCGTCTCGCTGCGGCGCGTGCCGCCCGGGCATACCTCGCCCAAGATTCTACTGCAAGGACAACGCGTGCCTACCCTAAAAAACGCTCCTTGACCGATATGGCTGCCTTACACAACGCCAAGTTACCCTTGACCACCAAATGCTACTATCTCCTAAAGGCCGACAGGAAGCTTCCTGTTGATAAGGACTCTGACAGTTCCAATGGATCCAAGGCGCGGTCAGGGGGGTTAGAGACCGGCTCTAGGGGTAGTAAAGGAGGCCGGCCTCCGGCCCTAACTGACGCCGAGGAACGGGCTCTTATAGAGTATATCGCCAACGTCGAAAACAGCTGTTTTGCTATCACCGAGACCTATATAAGGAATTACGCAAGTTTCCTTAGAAAATACAGTCCTGAGGGTCTAGCAACGGCCGTATCAGCTACTTGTGTCACTCGCTTTAAGAAGCGGCATCCTAAAGTATAATATACGGCGCCGATGGATAAGAAAATGTAAAATGGGTAATGTGGATAGGGTGAAATCAGAAATGGTGCAAGTATATTCGTATTAATAGTATGACTTTAACTTATGTAAGAGTTACGGGAGGAGTGCCGTTACGCTACAAATACCAAAAGATAAACCAATTTCAGCACTACGTGCTGGAATGGCTCCTCGCATCCGTATATAAGGTGTGTGCCACGCAAT